>JAGVSP010001855.1:0-53648 GCA_022494985.1 Micrasema minimum
AGAGAATAACGCTGATTTTTTAAACAACTTTGTACAGATAAAAAAAAAACGTTTGTTTCACCACGTTTTTATGAAATTTGCAGTTTACAAGACGGCGCGGCGTATCTTTTGAGTCTATTTTTGTTTTTATGTACCTTTCTTTTTAAATATTGTTATACACGTACAAACCCAACTTTAAAAATCTTTACTTTCACTTCTGTAGGTAGCTACATAGTGCCATGTTTAGCATAGCGTTATGATAAATATGACACGCATTTTTCATTACATTTTCTTTGAATATAAGCGTAGGTACTTAATTTAATTATATGAGTTCACTCTTCGATGATCATTAATTTTCTTATGGTAGGTATATGTATATTATAATAATTTTTCACGTTTTATAATTCTGTTTCTCAGAATTAATTTACTATTGAAAATTGGTAGAAAAACCTAGTTTAATCGCAGAATTTACCAAAAAAATAGAGTTTGAAACAAATATATTATAAGATAATGCAACCAAAATAAATATTACGTTTCAAAGAACGATGTTAAAAAACCTCAATTTATTTTATTTAATCAAATGTAAAAATTAATATTAAAGTATTCTGAAAACTATTATACTTATCTAAACTAATTAACTAACTAACCATCACGTCGTTTCCCCGAAGGTGTAGGCAGAAAGGATAGAGCACCACACCACTCTGTCCTGGCACACTTTCCTTGCTTCTTCCATATTTATACATCTTCTCTTTCTTATTTTATCTACATTTGACTATTATGTATATCGTGCCAAATATAAAATTAAATTAAAAACGTTTAATTAACCTCAATATATTCTGATTGTATGAAAAAATAAATCGATCAACAAGCGGGGTATAACAGGGTGAAAATTTAGAGTTTTCTCGGGTTTTTGTGATTATATTTCCGGGTTAAGCCACCTGACAAAAGGTTTCTTATATTGAAGGCGCCGAGAAGGCCCGACTAAGTCTATGTTAAGAAATTTCCACGTCATCCTGACAAAATCAATGACCCGCTTCACTTTAGTTAGGGTCACTCACACTTTGCTTTAGTGATCTGTTGCTGTGAAAGTAAAAATATATGAAACATTGTAGCAGACGTGTGATTCACGTCAAACTGGATTATTGTCAGTTAAATTTGAACTAAATGGTCAGCTGTAATTCGATTGTATTGCTGTAGATAAATTCTCAATGAACCTTAAATAATTTTCGAGCTGTGTTAAAAGGTTTGATACATTTTATAGTTTTAAACTGGTTTTGACATTTAACGCAATTCGTAAATAGACGCCTCTGTAAAGTATTTACACAGGATAATTAAATGGAACATTTCTTAACAAACGATATTAAAATCTCGACAGAGCAAATAATTTTAATGCTTCCTCATTTAAAACAAAAGTGATATAGCTGTTATCAGTGGTGGCGCGAAGTTGGTAAATTTAATTAAGACATTAGAGTTACATACCTACCCCTGTCTTTTCTGTAGGAAGTGGGAACGTGGCCTGGGGGCTGCACCACCCTATCATCAGCCGTGCCTGAAGCACCCTTCATAATAACCCTCCACTCTGTAGAAATCTCACACAACCTGACTTTGCGTTGAATGGCTTCACAGCCTTTGAGGGCCTAGTCAATCTACAGCTACGGCTACTTGCAATGAAAAAAAGTTATTTAAAAAATATAAGTTTAATTATTCGCGATAATATACGTTGAATTATTCGCGATAAGTTGAGGTTACGTAACAAAGCGATAACTTCATTCGAGTGACTTAACGCGGTCACCGCCCAAGTGACAAATTACCTAAAAGATAATGAAACTTCTAAATGATGATTTGCTTACAGAATTAGATAACCCGAAGAATAATTGTTCAGGGTGAGTTACTAACACATTTATCCAAGGGTCGGCATGAATACACGCTTAGCATCCCTGTCGTGGGCTTAATATGTTACTACTACGAAAAGTTGCTAAATTGTTTTCAGCTCCTGCGGTCGAGGGAATTCACATTTGAGATTGTCGATCCTCACAAAGTTGGATACGATTTCTCAAGGCGAAATTCATTAATAAGCTGAATCGAATTGATCTATCATTTCCAGTAAATTTGATCTGCTGTTAATTCGGGAAAGTCGTTTCTCCCGGCGATTGGGTTGTTAGATTAGGATAAGTTAGATATTAATATAAATGCGAGAGCGAAATCTCTCTTAAATGATGTGCGGACAATGTTTCATATATATATATATATATATATATATATTTCTTTGTCCATTTTCTTATCTCAAACTACGATTTTTGTTGTAGGTAGTATTGAGGCTCGTATAAGTTAAATGCCCTGGAGATGAAGAAATAATATATTTTATGATATTGTCACTGTGACCTTAACAAAAGTTACTAATACCGACATTGATTGGCAGAGAGTCCAGAAAATAGTAGATACTATGAAATCGTATTTTAAAGGCAAGTTAATGATTTTTTTAAAAATCTATAGGAGATTCTGGGGAATGCGGCCACTGAAGGGAAGTATATTGAATACCTGAAGGTGACAAAAAAAATATCGAAGTGGTGTAATTAACTTGCCAACCCTTAGCTAAAAACCTCGAACCGCTTATAGTAAAAAATCTAGTAATTGACCAATAAATGAATAAAGAGTTTTATGAGAAAAAGCTCACAAATTTTAAATCGATTTTTACAAAGCTAAAGGGATCGTTTACGAAACCTAATTCTGCTAGAATAAACATATTTACTAGACGTGTTTCTGCATAAGAATACAAAAATAAAAAAAGAGGAAAATAAAATCATTTACAAAGACTTATCAAGTGCTGTGTTATCTGGAGATTGTCTGAAACTCTGCCTCAGATAACTGTAGTAGTAAATTATTCATAAGGAAGAACTCACGCAAAACTCTCAAACGGCCAATAGTTTAGCGGTGTTATGTGAAATGTAAAAATGTACTTTTTCTGTGAGAAATCAAATGAGCTGGTGTAGATTTGTTATGTTAAAGGTTGTTTCTGTTTAAATTGTTATAATTGCTATTAAAATTATAACTCTAAGTAAGATTTTTTATTTTTTGAATAAGGTAGGTAACTTTCTATAAAAAATAATAGTAGTACTTGAAAAGTGCTTTTGCTTATTTTGGGCATATTAGAAAGTAATATTAAAACATTAAGTGGTAAGTATAACAAACCAAGTATACACCGTGTAACGAAATTCGATGTACAAGCGGGAAACCAGTGAATCTATATCATATTTGGGGTCGATTTTGTAGGTTTTTTTTTTATTTGACCCACAGTTTTCAAGATTTTTTTTTTTTTACTTATCAAATATAATTTATTTAATTTATGGAATTTTACTTAATTTGCGGTTTACGAAAGCTTTAATGAGAAAAAAAAAAAATCAATCCAGATTCAAAAGTCATTCGACACATTCGACTCCAAATATGATGTAGATTCACCAGTTTTCAGGTTGTACTGCGAGTTTTGTTACACCATGTATCTATAACATAAAATATTTATGTCCACTGTAAAGTTGTCCGCCTTGGGGATCAGCAGTAGCGCATTGTGCTGCCATGCATGAGGTCGCCGGTTCAGTTTCGATGGTAAATATGTAATGCTTATTTTAATGTGATTTTCACATAAAATATTTTCAAATGTGATACATTGGACTGGCGCTGTTGATTACAAATTATGAAGATTCACTGCACTTGGTGAACCAATTAAGCGTCCTATGCACCATTGGGTGCAGATAAGGGAAAGTAGCTTTACTGGAAAAAATATCTTTTTGATTTGATTCTCAGATCACACAAAAAAGCTATTTCTGTTTTGTGATATTATTCTCCTTTACTCTATTATATAATATATGTACAGTGTACATAGTTTCCTGTATGAGTTGAGGTTGTAAAAAAAATTTAAAAATTGTAACATCTTTTCCAATTATATTCGTGATTTTGAAATTCAGTTTTGAAAATTTCGTGAGAAATATACAAAACGCAATCTCAAAATGTAGGGACTTTTATAACGTACGAAAACACGGTCATATTTTTGGGGACAATATTTTTATTATTTTATATGATTATTATTGCGATTTTAAATAACAAGAAAATATATATTTAGCAGAGTAGGTACCATTAATCTTAATTAAAAACGTATCAATGACCAGGGTATACAAAAATACGTTAAAATATTTCTACTTTATTAACTCTTACCCTATCAAAGTAAAACAATAATGATAATTTACATGTTAATTATATTTTGAATCTGCGTCAAAACTTAACCGGAAGAATTTCATTACTTTGAATGTGAAATAGGGAACATCATTTGCTTTTGTCATCCAACAAAATGACGAAGAGGATGTCAAAAAGGCAATCTCCGGCGTCTAGGGAGCGTCTCCTTACTATGGTCCCAAGATACGTAGAGAATATAGCAGCGTGATGCTCATCCCCTGACCAATTTATTCTGGTCACATCTCTTAAAGTGTTTTTTGTTAGCGTCTGAAAGGAAACAAGCTCTGCTTATTTTTTAGTATTTTTTTTTAATACCTTCGTACGGAAGATTCCACATTGCATATAAAAAAATATGCAGTTCAATTCAGCGGTTAATAATATCTGATAAAGCTTGAAGATGAATAATAGCGATATTTTTGAAGTTATACTTCTTTGCTCCCGTTAGACACTTTGGGGTGGGATGTTGGTCGAGAAACCGCGTCACGCTGATTTTTAAGAGAAAATGGCGCCACATTTGTTTTTGTTTATTGTCAGCAGAGTTTGACATCTGTCACTCTCTTCTTCTTTTCAGAGGTTATAAATTCTCGGACCACGTGGTGTGTCCGTATATTCAACCTACGTTTTGAGGTTAATCTTTCTCCCTCTTCCTTTATCTCTCTTATCCTTATCTTACTTCTTACGCGTCATTTCTATTATTTTGTTTTTTGTTTATTGTCAACAGAGTTTGACATCTGTCACTCTATTGACTTGTTTTCAGAGGTTAGAATTTACGGACCATGTGGTGTGTCCGTATATTCAAACTAATTTCAAAATAATAGCTGAACCTTCCTATTGAAATTAAATATGTGTCCTTCCAGACGATAACTCGAGTATTTTTTGGAAAAATTGACTGAGTTATGGGTTAATACAGGTCGTTATTGACCTATTTTTTGAACATTTTGGAAATCGACAGTTTAAGCAAAAGAAACGTGCAGATAAGGAACAAATTTATTTCAAACTTCTTCTGGAAGGACACATATTTTTACAATATGTGAAGTCACGTATAATATATTGATATATATAATATATTGAAAAATATTGAAAAATGTCTTATTGTATCATTTATATATCCTGTCTGTTTGTGTGGGTGAGTGATTCAGTGTAATGAGAATGGCCAAAGAAGTATAAATCCACCGTGTGGTCCGACGCACACCGGTTTTTCATATAAGAATTACCAAGCGCTTGAATTTTTTGTCGGAACAAATACAATAAAAGAAAAATTCAATTTTTTTGTGTTTACACCTGATTTAAGCTGATAATTCGTCACAGTTAACTATAGAACTATGTATGGGACGTAGAACTGGCTTAGGAAGACGTGGCTGACTGGTAGTAAACCATTTAGCTAAGACTCTGTTGGGGACCACATATAGAGATATTATGCCAAAAATTATATCGCGATTAAATTCGTTTAGCTCAGCTTAACCTGACACCCGTAAATTTAATAAAATGAGCGTTTCACATCGCAGCGTGACACGTCAGATTTATTTACAAACAAGCAATATCATGTACGCTACAGGCTTAAAAAACGATAAAAACCTACGCCCATTTTGGTCAGCTTAAAGTCAATTAATATACAAATAAAAGTGGTGAATGGTGCCAGGAGTGACTTTTGTGGCTCGAAGGATAAGTAAAATGGTAAAGCATTTCGTAAAATTAAAGATATTTAGTAACTTAACAGACGTAATTTCTATTCCGACTGAATATTTTAGTCATGGAGTGTACACGGAAACATACGGCAATTTGACTCTTTTTCGCGCGGGAATCATTGTTTCCCTCCCGATTTTCCTCGCCATATAACAAAGGGGGACAGCTACCTTTATAATACCCTATTGACATGCAAAATAAAAGTTGGAAAGTGAACACGTTATCACTAGTGACATTCGGAATGAGGCAAACGAATAAAATGTAAAAATTATTTTACCATTTTTTTTCACCCAGTAGCGTAACTTAGTAGAGTGAACCGTAAGAAAACCTAAAAAAGTTTCCTCAATCGACTTTGATAATAATGTAAGAAGGTATACCAAAATCAAGTGATAAACAAAAAACATAAATGGCTCACAAAATTGAAAATATCTTATGTTAAAATCAAAAACGATTTTTTTTTGGTTCTACGTGATTTTTATTATCAAGTTAGTGACAATTGTTTCGCCTTGTAAGGGCATTATCAAACTTACAAGGCGAAACAATTGTCACTAACTTGATAATAAAATCACGTAGAGTATATCATGGAGTTCTACAAAATAAAATTTATCAATTTTAAATTGTAAATAGTTATGGAGTTCTACAAAATAAATGCCATATTCAATTATATAAATTGTAAATAGTTATGATCTTAGCTTTCGGGTGGATACAATAAAATAGTTTATTCCGTTATTTAAAAAAAAATGGAAATAATGAATGATTTACCTGAATAAATGATCGAAATAGGTGTAATGGACACGTGAAATACATTACAGCAAATAGTTTATTTCGTTATTTAAAAAAAAAATAAATTGGATGAACAATGCGGTGGCATGTCCTGAATAAAGTGAACAAATTTTGTAGGTGTACCAACTAACACGTGAAAATCAATATTGTTGTCCGTATAAAAAAATTATTTTTTTCTACAAAATGCGATAAAGTAACAATTTAAGGACAAACACACATGGTTTCCAGTATTCCACGCAAACACCAAAATACCTACAAACGACTGTGACAGGTAGCAATTGACGAACATAAAAGAGCATGTAAACTTGGACACCCTAAATAGTCGGCAATAGCCGAACATTATATGGAGACCGGATTTCGCTTTTGAACCTAAAATATTACACAAACCCAAAAAATACAACAACGCGCTTAATTAAAGTGGCTATCGAAATTCACAAACATCCAAAAAGTGTAAAGTGCCATCATTAATAATATTCTACAAAGTTTTATGTACCTACTAATTGCAATTATTCAAACTGCAAACGTGTTGATAACTTATCAAACCAAATAAAACATTGTGAAAAACGATTTTGAAGTCAGACCCCAAAGACAATTACTATTGTGGTAGAAATAAATTAAAATTCAACAAGAGCACAAAAATATTATTCCCTTAGCAAAAAATAAATTCAATTCATTTTGCAGACTGCGATGCGCTTTTGTGCCGCCACTGCAGACTAAATTAAGAATTCCAGTAGCGGCACAGTTTTAAGGTGCAAAGGAGAAAATTAATACGGCGGCAGTACGTTATTGCACTTGGCTTTACAAATTGTGCAGTTAGAACTTAAACTTTAGGGCATTCGCTCCTGCGGATGCAATCTTCTTTAATGCATTTTATATTGTTTAATCCTGAGATTCTATAGATGCACGCTTACTACCGGAACATTACAATGACTGAAAAACTTAATTGTTTGGACATCGTGTTCTTTATTAAAATTGAATACTAATGTAATTTTTTCAATAAAACCGTTTTAAAATGATGTTTTCTAAAATAATTTCTACACTGAATAGAATTTGAAGTTGTAAAATATATTTTTTTATTCTTTCTTACAATTGTTTATTTTTGGATTGATTGTTTAGGACAAAGGAATGTTAATTTTACATCACATCTTTTTACCTTTGAGCCTTTTAAAAATAAATGCGTACAGAATCTTACCTAAATTAATTTATTTGGAAGTCAAATTGAATGTCAAAGGAATGGGGGATATTTGAATAAGCCAAATGGTCAAACCCATTAAATAAAAAGTATGTAAAGTTGATTCATTTTTGTTGATAAATAAAGTAAATTCAATAAAAAGTACTTTTTTTACAAATAAAAAAAGAAAGGCAATGACGAAAATATTAATCGTCGTTACTAAACACACTGTATTTAATCTTTTCAAAATATTACTAAACTCTGAGGTTTGCTCAAAAGTACTGATAATCTACAGAGCGGTAAGTCTTTTCTCAGGAAAAGAAGAGTGTATTTTTCATTTTCTTAGTTTAAAATGGACTGGCTCAGAGCCACGCAGCCAGACAGACGTGTCAGATCGTGTCAAGTCTGCTTGATTAAAGTCAAGTTACTACCCTATAAATAATAGTACAGTATAGTCAGTTCACAGAGCGTGCTTCTCGTATGCTGTTAGATACAATTTATTTCCATCACTCTAAATCGAAGCCACAACAAATTTAATTCTGCTTGTTGTTTTCTTTGCTTCTTCAGAGATTTTGATTAGAAAGAATACTTTAACCAACCTACGAGTATTTACTAGTTTGTATTGATTTAATGATCAAGTACAACGAATACTTGAAAGTGGTTATGTGAAAAGGCGGAATAATCTGTGTTCGAGAAGATGTATGAATGTGGAGGAAGCAAGGGAAGTGTGCCAAGACAGAGTGGTGTGGTGTTCTATTATCTCTGCGTACCACTTCGAGAAAATAGTGTGATGGTTATTTAGTGTGTTTAATTGTCTGGATACTAAAATATTTTTGGTATTATAAAAACACAATTCTTGATTTTCGGTTCTATTGACATGTATTTTTATTTTGTTATAACTGTTTCCTTTGTCAGGGGATTTTCAAATCTTGGCAAGACAACACAGCTGTTAACAAATCAAATTTTTCGATTGGATAAAACATAGTACCTACTTGATTTTACGGTAAGTTTTGAGTTCAAAAATAAATGTTAACTCCTTTAATAACTAAAAAAGCACAAAATCAATAAAAGGTATTTTACTATCCAAAATATGTAAACTTATTTTTAATTTTTAACTTATAACTTGAAAACATATGTTATTGGATTTTTTAAAAAAGTTAGTATTTAAAAAAAATTAAAGCTTCGATTAGCACTGGTCTAAGACCCCTTATGTAATAACAAGATATAAAAAAATGTATATGCTCTTCCACTTGATGTTCTGACACTGTGCTTTATGCATCGCGTGGATACAAGGAAATAATGAATGTAATAAATATACACCAATGATGTTTATCTTTTATTTTATTGTGAGCATTAGTCATTTTATTGTGAGCTTTAGTCAATTGGAAATAAACTCCTTTTTTTAATTCTTTATCGATCAGCACAGCGTATAACTCAAATATTTATTTTTAAAGTAAAGAAAAATCTTATGATCCAAAATGTATTGAAATCTTTTAAATTTTTAGAAAAAAAGAAATTTAGGTAAATAATAGAGGATTTAATTTGCTAATGAATTCTATATGATATTAAATTAGCAGGGTTCTAGTTTAAAAAGAGATCCCTATAAAATCATCAACATAAGAATAGAAAATATCTTAACAAATGGAATAATTTTCAACATGCAATTTGTTTATATGGTAAAGAGCATTTCAATAAGTTTATTTGCATTACCCTTCAATGAGACACGAGTAAGATTTTATATTTCCTCGGATAAAATGTTTTATTTTTATGCTTTTTCATCCTCGCTAGTATTAAGGCGCCAGAGAACTGCTTAGAATTTATGCTGATCACACGCAAATTACGGGAAAATACCATTCTCAGAATTCGTCAAAGGAAAATCGGTTTGAACCGAGTCTTCTCATGTTTGAGGCATAATTCAGATTCATACTGTATTTCTAATATTATTTATCGCTATTGATATACTCTTACCTACCAAAATACTCACAAAATGTGGATACTTTGGCATTTTACCCCTCGAAATTCGTTTCGGATGTGTTATTCTTCAGGCTGATCATCATCACAAACTTGGCATTATAACCCAGAAAAACATAATATGTATATGAAACAATGTGGTTTAATAGTCGTAAATATAATTTTATGGGGCTAGTTGAACCAATAATACAATACGGTTTGAGAATATGGGGCTTAAGTTTCAAAACTTATACAGACAGAGTATCGAATTTGCAAATCAAAATCCTAAAAACAATTGTGCCTGTAAATATAAAGAATCGAGCAAAAGACGACAACCAAGTTATGTTTGATTACATAAACGTATTATCTGTCGACAAACTGTGTCAGTACAAAATAATGACAGATCATTTCTCTCGACTGCAACTATAAACAAAGGGTAAACACCAAATGTTACTCGGCAAGTTTCGGCGCAACAACTCATACCCAGACAGAAAAATTACTATGGAGACAGAACAATGGAGAGTGTGTTATCCCGAGATTATTTAACTTATTAACTTATGAAAATCGCGAAGAAAAAAAATCTTAACAAATTCAAAAAAATAATAAAAAACGTGAAGATTCGAACCTAGAGATTATGTCTCAACAATTAATGTGGATTGTCTGAAAAAAAAAAAAAAAACAAAAAACAAAACTAATGTAACCCCAGACAAACTCAGTTCAAATTATTGAATATCTTGTAACATGTTTAAAAAAAAAAAAAAAAAATAATGACAAAAGATAGGAGTATTTGTGAAGATTCGAACCGAATATTTTAGTCTGGTTTTATTCACAATACTCGAATATTTTAAAGGTTTTTTTGAAATATACTTTAGATGTTTATTAGTGCTAACTCAGTTAAGGGAAATTTTATTTTAGCATTTATAAATATCAATATTTCAATAATTTATTAAGTCTACCTTAAGAAAAATATTGCATTCATTGTAGGTATTTTGGACTAACAAGTACCAATTCCACTTCAAAATTTTTTTTTTGAACGATGATAATTAAAATATCAAAATCTCTCCTACCTGTTAGGGTCAATTAGTTTTCAGCAATTTAGAACCAAAGCTGACATTTTATAATAATATGTTATAAAGTGGATTTCGAAACAAAAATAACCTTTTAAAAAAATTCTAGGAATTACTAAAATTTGCGGTCATCACCAGTCTGAAGATACCCGTTACAGGGTGAAAGCGCTAACTGGTCAAATAAATAAAAGTGGAAGTCTACCAAGTATTTTTATTTAACTTTTATTAGTTATATTCAAATAATTTAATAAGCATTATATTTTTTGTCTGAAAATGCTTTCGAAGAATAAGATAAACGATATTTTTGACATTTATATTCATATCATAAATACAACATTATAGACAACATTTTGAGTTTGTCCAAATACTTGCAGGCAAAAATTGAAATTCCCCATTACGGTCAAAATAAAACATTTTCCTATGAATTATGTGGAGCACATATAAATACTATTACTAATACTACTCTCTCTTATCCACACCCAATGGTGCATAGGGCACTGCATAGCTACACCAAGTGCAGTGTAGCTCGATCACTTTTCATTAAATAAAGGTAAGATGATCGGTTTTACGCTTCAGTACCAGTCCAAGGTATCACGCATGTAATATTAATATGAAACTGCAAATGTAAATGAATATTTCATATTGACCCCCTGCGGGATTCGAACCTGAGAGGTCATGCACTAAAGCCAAATGCCGTACCACGAGGTGGACAAATAAATAACTACCATTTTCCGAACAAGGTACGTTTTTTAATACTGAGCCTAATATAATTAACCTTCTTACGTCTATTCAGTTATGGCTTCGAATAATGATAGCGTATCATGAAAACCATAATCCCGCCTATTCAAGACCAAGTTCTATCCGATGTTGAGTATCGGTACTTTGTGTACTGACTTATGTACAAATATTATGTAATGTTTGAGTACGTAAGCCACCATTGAATGGAACGTGAAGGATGAACAAGAGATTATCGACAGGTTTCATGACAATATGTATCCACTATCTATGTATGCATTCCACCACCATACCATAGCGATGGAAAACACAAGAGGTACAGCGTCGTGAATTAAAAAGCATTTTGATAATAATTCACAACCTAACTTTTAAAATTTTTTAAACAAAAATACTGTTTTTAAATAACCAACACTGACGATGTTTTATATAACGGGCATAAATAATAATCAGGCATTTTCTATGTTCATCGGCATTGTCCATTCTCAAAGTAATATTTAACGAGAAATCTATTGTTTCGACATAAAAACTAACTTTTTTTTATGTTCCAAGCTCCTAATATAGAAAATATACATTGAAAATTCCATTGCTCAATTAATTATTGGTTTAATGAAAATAGTAATAAAATAGTCAAGTTAAATTAAGAGGGTACTATGATATTAATTAACTTAAAACATAATTAAAAAAATATTTTCCAAAAAATAACCTTTTATAATTATAATAAAAAAGTGATATATTATTTGTATTCTTACATTATTTCTAAATGATGTACATGTGGGATAATATTAAATTTGTGTAGAAAGTGTGAGTCTCTCTCCAACAACAAGAGTTCGTCTCTTCGTCCCATCCGTCCATGCGCTTGGTAGCTGTAAGATGCATTGTGATCTAGCCTCTTTAGTGTACAGCGCTCTTGAGGCGATTTCTCGCAAAAATAACGCTTTATAAATTATCCAGAAAACAATAAAGATTTCTCAATCATGATGAATATGAGAAACGGCGGAATTAATGCATGGCGTAGGTAAATTTTTCCGCATGATCAGCCCGTGCGCCCGTGTTTGAGTAATTTCTCTTTCTTGGTACACTTACATATTTTTAAATGCATTTCTCACTGTGATAGCCCGTGCCGAGTAAAGCGTTTTACATGTTATTACTTTTTTCCCCTATTCGATTTATAAAAATGCAAACTAAACGAAAATATATTACATACTTCCATACTCGTAATTAATAAGTGATGATAAAAATAAATATTAAATATAAATAGAACTTCTTCAAGAATGGTAAGTAGATAAATACATACATTAAAAATATAAAAAATTATTGTTGGAATAAGTTGTCCTGAGTACATTTAATATAACAATGAAAAAAACTAGTAATAGTAGTAATACACTTTTAAATGGATACCATGCTGTCAGGGAACAAAATATTACAAATTTTATTTAAAAAAAAAAAAAAAATTTTGATTCTTGTAAATCTTTTGGATATGTTTTGAACATTAAGTTTCAGAATTATGAAAATTTATGAAGAGAAGTGTGCCAGAATAGAGTGGTGTGGCGTTTCATCATCTCAGCATTCCCTTTCGCAGAAATGTGGTGCTGGTTAGTAAAATTATTTAGTGAATTTTTCAGTTACTGTTCTTTATCTCTCAGACTAAGACATTAAGCAAACTACATCCTCTGAGCAGGTATTGTTAAAGTTTGCTTTATCATTTTGGTCTCTGGTTTCTATGATGAATTACCCACGTCAGTCGCCTTGTTTTTCATGTTTCAATCTTTTAAAATTTTGAGATGGGTGAATAACATTTCTTGAATAATAAAATTGTGTGTTTATTTGGTAAATACCAAACAAAATTCTTTGGTAACGGATTAATAAAAGGAGGATTAAGTTCGCTAGAGATTACATGGTAATTTATAATGACTGACTTAAAAGGGATGTGTCGGTAGAAAATTTCAATTTCTGGTCTGTTTTGAATTCACCACAGTTGAAAAGCTTATTTTAAAATAGGATAAAAAGCGTTTCTGATTTCTAAATAATGTGGAAACAATAAGGAGGCCTAAAAATATAAAAATATACGAGTACATTAGAAAATATTTAAAAATCAATACCTATAATATCATGGATACAGCTCTTAGCTGAAGATGACTGCAGTTGACCGAAGTTGGAGGGTATAGTATGTCATATTGTTTTTTTCTATTTGATACCACACTCATACATGCATAAATATGTAGGTACATGGGTCAATTTTACAAAAAGTGCTTCAGCGAGAATTTTCGACCTATTGTAGAACTACCTTAAAAAGTGCAGCTAAGACAAAACTACAAACATCCTTAAGTTAAAATATGAACTTCACAACTTTTTTAATAAATAATTTATTAGAACTTGAATAGTCTATAACGAAACGGTAGTTTAAGAAGGATCGTCTAAATAGTGTGGCGTGAAAAGAATCATGAAACTCTCCCATATCACGTAACCTTAACTCCCGTCGGTAGCAAAGTAAGCACATCGGTCCCTGAAATGGCCTGATTTTTATGACCCGGAGTGTACATAAATTTCCACATAGCTTCATATACGAGAGGCTTTTAGTAATACCGCATTTTGTGATGGGCGCTACATCAGACGGCCGGGAAACTTTTAATTTTTTATGCCATTATTTTATGTGGAAATACTGTCAGATCATACTATGGAAGTTATAGAATTTTTTGTGTATTTTTACTAAAAAAATACTCGAAAGAAAAACAAACAAAATTAATCAATGTAAGTAAATATAAATATGGTATTACTTACTGACGTAGCGTCTACAGGTCTATTTACTACCGGTTTCGAGAAGTATCAGTCATTTTACTTACTCATTTATGCTCCATTTATGTGTATCTTGCTTACTTAAAAAAAAACCTTGCTAACGTTTTTTTCAATGGGCATATTTCGATTGCATAACTATTTTAATGTCAACTTCCTCTGCAAGAATTAGAACAGAATAAATTAAAAATAATTTTAAAAAAACAACTAAATCACACTACACGTACACATGTTCAATATAAAAGTAATTCACATTTTTTTTATTAAAATCAAATAAAAAAATGTTAAAATTTTACGATGCTAATGTTAAAAGAATGTGGAGGTATTTGCATGTTTGTAGTGTAGTTGAAGTACTGAGGATAAGACGGGCTACGTTTCGAAACCGGTAGTGTTTTAAAAAAATTGTATGAGTACTTAGATAGACATACCTATGGTAAATATATAAAATGATTTTATTTTTATAGGGTATTAAGTAAGGACGACGGTATTATTATTTTTATAAGGTAATGAATTTTATCGATAAATCGTAAAACAAAGTCTAAGTGGTTTTCCTTCGGATTATTCTTACTAAGGATACGTGGCTGCTAACTGGTGGTTTTGTTCCCAAAGAATACGATCTTTAGTAAGAAACTTTACAGATTATCAACTTTGGGTAGGTAGGTACCTAGCTATGTATTTTAAAATAATTATCCAAAGAAAAACTGATAAAAATATTTTAATAGGAAAATCTGTACAAACACACTATTCGATATTTGAAAAGAGCTCTTTGTATTTTAAGGGACTACTAGTCCACCCTTTGTTAATTGTAAAATGTAGTAAGCGCCCGTATGAGCGCTCGTTAAAACACGACCAAAATCCGATCGAACGTCGCGCCGTTTGGTTTCATTATTATTTGCATCGCGTACATCGCGTGCATCGCGTACACGATAATCTTTTTCAAATTTAATATAGTAAAATCTACGGAATTTAATATAATCAAAAATCTTCTAATGTTTTACAAATTTTGATCAGATAATGCACTAGATATATACGTATTCTTTAATACATTTTTTTTAAAAATATTATATGTACTGTTTTTGTGTTATGCATCAAATGTTATTAAAAACAGGGGGTTTCTTTAAATTAATTGTGATTCAACGAAATATTTAAATAAAAATTTAGTCCGATAATTCACTAGAAAAAGAATTAATAATTACGTCATATTTTTTTCATTTTTATTTAATGAACCATGAAGTACAAGGGAATTTTGCCGTGACGTACATGAATGTATGGGGGGACCCGGTAAGGGGCCTTAATTTGTCTTTACCAGGCAAAAACAGAAGTAATAAAGGAGTGAAAAAATATGATATGAGTACAATAAATTTGATTCACGTATTAAAAAAAACTTTTAATGTTTGTTCACTTCTTTATCCTCTCTCTCGTGCAGTACAATGTGCAGAGAGTACAGTAGAATACACAGGGACAGCGTTGACAGTATGGACATTGGACATCTTTGAAAACTCCATAAATGATTCAAGAAAAAGTTGTCCTTAAAATATTTGTTATCACTTTAGATTTTATATGGATGTATGTGCTTTATTTTCCTGAGCATTATCTGTATGTGTTATATTTACTACAACATTATATTTTAGTTATTTACTTAAGCATGATGTGAACAGTTTTAAAGGACAATTAATTGGTCTACCTACACAAATATAATCTTTGAATCTTTTTTTGTTTTATATCTTATATCGTTATATCTGTTATTGTTCTTCAACAAAATAAAATACATAAAAATCTACTTAGAACGTACATAGTTTGAATAATATGTGATATTTAAATAAAAAGCAATAAACCTTTATTCGGTTTCATAATAATAAAAGAGTAATATGATGAAAAGAAAATTGCAATGAAAATTATTTTATTCATTTTTAATTTATTTTTGGACAGTCAACAGACTTATACTTATTTTAAATATATGGATTAATAATATCTAAAAATTAATAACTTCCTATTACAGGATCTCTCTCCTAATTACTTATCTATTATAAATAAAACATTTTGGGAGTGTTTAAATACTTGTACACAAATCTGGATTTATCCCAAGACGAGAGTAGGTATATATTTCGTTTTATATCCAAAGTGGCCACTTAACCCAGCCAATGACAGGTCATAAGCCCTGTAAACGCTCGAATATGCATATTCTCTCAAAAAAATCTACTTCATCTCTGTAGGGATATAAAACGAAATATGATCTAGCTAACTAACTAACCATCACGCCATTTTCCCGTAGGGGTAAGCAGAGAGGATAGAACGCCATACCACTCTGTCCTGACAGACTTCCTTTGCTTCCTCTACATTCATACATCTTCTCATGCACATACGCCGATTATTTCGACTTTTCAAGTACTTGTCGTACTTGGTCATGCTATGTCTTTCTCGGCCTTCTTCGGCGGCTTCTACATCCAGACACACTTGCATTTAAACTTCTTTTAGCCGTTCCTTTATCACTCATTCACTGATCAAATATAATAAAAAAATATTAAAATATCTATGTACCTACCTAACTATTGTTGCAAAACCAGTACTTATCCTGTGCATTCTTCCTACCACATACAATGTGCAAAGTCTTTTATGAAACACGTAAATTAAATGTCTTACAGGAAATGTAACATAAGTGAAAAATAAAAGTAACATTTAAAAATAAAAATAAAGTAAAATTACTGACCAAGATATTCAATACATGCGCAGGATAGGTACACATGTTTACACATATACCTACCGTCTTTTTATTATGTACTTGTACATTGAATAATCACATTATAGAAATGACAGCTACATAATATAGGCTCGTAAAAAAATCGGTACAAAATATTCTACGGGCGCGGTAGGTAGGAACCTGTCAAAAAAATATCAACGTTATTTTGCATTAAAAAGTCAACCTAGCAGTTTTTTTAATGGAATTGAATTATTTCTTTTATTTGAAAATTTACTCCATCTACTTTCGCCACTTTTAAATCACTGTTTTTGCAGAATTGTGTCACAAAGACGATAGGTGGAGTCCACGGACAACAATTCAGTTTAACCCCCGCTTAAACATTTGTCTTGTCTATAAATATGATTACCCTATGATATTGTAGAAACTCTTAATTTTTTTATCCTTTTTTATCAAATATAATCAAACCACAAAATTTTATTTATCATGATAGTGTGTGATTAATTGTATTGTATTTTTCCGCCTCGTAGATTAATGGTTGGAGCATTGGGTTACCATGCCTGAGGTTACGGGTTCGATTTCCGGTGGGGCCAATATGAAATATTTATTGCATCGTGATTTTTCAAATATGAAATAAACCTACATAATTCATAATATGTGATAACTTGGAATGGTGCTGAAACGTAGGACAGGAGAAAATAGTAGTTGTAATTGTGTATATAATGAATATTGTATCCTCAATATCAAAACTTTTTTATCGAGGGTAAATGTCGATGTAAAATGTAAAAAAAGAACAATATTATAAAGTCCAAAAAAGCGTTTTTATTTATCTTAGTAAAAATATTTTTAAATAGTTTAATATATATTGGATAAGTACATCACCGTTTAGTAAATAAGTATTAAAAAAATGATACAATATAATTTAGAATACGTTAACGGTTAAAAGCGGTCCAAATTAATAATTAATAAAAACTTTTCATTCTAATCCTTGTTAAACTCCTACAGATCAACCCTTTAAAATTAATTAGCATGAAACAATTCGCGGGATCTGGGTATTATGTTAACAGAGATTCTCTTTTAAAGAGGGAAAAAAATCTCTTTGTATTAGAATTGTTTCTATCTTGGTATAAATTCACACTCCCGTTTAATGCAACCTTGTGATGGTAGCGCAACAGATTTAGAAGGAACCGTGGTGATAGTTTTTAAAATTTCACCATAATCTTCAATAATCAATTTATCTAATATATTTGTTTTTTGATACGTTTTAATTATTTTCTTTTTTTTTGTGTACAACATTTTTTGTTTTTACGGGCCCTCTTTTTCGTAAATCTCCCTTTTTATTATTTTTTAAACATTTTTCTGCTCCTTCTTACCCCCCTTTTTCCCCATCATCCTTTCTTTTATTTATTTAGTTATTATTTAGTTACCGTGTATGTGTGTATACATGTAATTTTAATTGTCACTATTCGAAAACTCTTAATTTTTCCTTATCCACGCGCAATGGTGCATTAGGCACTGCATCAGTACACCAAGTGCAGTGATTCTTGATAATTTCATTACAAGAATGTAAGATGATCAGTCATAATCTTTAGTACAAGTCCAAGGTATTACACATGAAACATTAATATGAAAATCACATGTAAATAAGTTTTTCGTCTTGAGCCCTTACGGGAATCAAACCTGCATGGATAGATTTACAAAAAGTCTCCAAGCCAAGCGATCGGCCCTCAGTTCTGTCGCAAACTGCCAACGGATTGCATTAAAAACCCATTCAATTATTATTGTTGTAATTACTCTGCGATATTACGTATCAGTATTGTCCGCATCGTGGTGTAGCAATAGCGCTTTGGGTGGGCATGCATACGTCGTGGGTTCAATTCCCGATGTGAGTAAAAATGAAACATTTGTTTAAAATTGATTTTGGCATAAAAATATTTCTGGCCATGAAACTGATCATCTTGCCTTCATATAAAAAACAATCAAAATAATTGTAACTGGTTAACAATCCAGTGCCCTATGCACCGTCGGCTGCGGATAAGGGAAAGTAGTAGTAGTTTTAAAGGTCACATATATATCACCATGTTTATTACGGCCACCAGCGCTAAGGTCAAGCTCCTTCCTAAATCCGTTACAATCTAGCCCCAGTTTTTTAGACGGGATCTCCCACGCCCCCGAGACGCAGCCCACGGCCACTTTTATGGGGGGCCGCCCATCGTACATTTCCCGAAAGTGATTTATTCCCCGCCGAGAAATATCCCAAAGTTCTCTTGAGGAATTGGATTCATAAACGGACCCATGAATCGAATGAGAAATCTCCTCTCCCCCGAAATTGTAAATGTTCGGAGATGGTTTAAAAGGACTGTGAACATTTATTTATTTTGACCCCGGGCGAAATATCAAGGTACGTTCGTACTTATTTCTTTTGGGAGGGATTTATGGAAGGACATTGTTTTGGGAGCGTGTATCTGTGGCACTTTCATTTATCAATCTGCTTCTTTTCGATAAAATAAAATACCCCTAAAGGTGATATTTCGTCAGTAGTGTTTGCACTTTGCCACCTCTTGGTATTATGCAAGAGGTCCCGATATGAAATATTATTTATTCAAAAATGAAATTTCTCTGTACTTTTCTGAAATGAGTATTAGTTGATTGTCGAATGTTGTACGATTAATTAACTGAATTTTGTTTACTTGAATTTTATTTATTTACAAATTGACATTGATTGCTTTATTGTTTTTTTATTCTAATATGTACCTATGCTTACTACTTTCCAATTTGTTGTTACATTAATATATTTTGTATTTTATTTTATGTACCTTTTATTATTCACTTTTATTTTTTATATTTTATATCTTATGTTTAAAAAAAAGCAAAGTTTGTCAATTTTATGTCAATATATTATGTCAAATGTTATGTATCTATTGCCTTAAAACGGGTCTAGGGCCTAGTTAAGCAGTAAAATGTATTTTATGAATGTATTTGCATTAATTTGAATGAATAAATAAATTAAATGAAATATACGGCTGATCATTTTCCATTCATTTAATAAATAATTATGAAATTTCACACATTGTTTACAGACGCAGTAGGTACCTACTGCCTACCCTATTGATCATTATGTGCTAATGTTGTAATGTAGTGGTATGGGTTTTGGCTGCCATACGGTTAGCACTAATAATTTATATACATTATACATGTGATTTGTGACATTATGTCCATTTATATGAGGCACCGGATTCGTTTCCCGGTAGGGCCAATTTGAACTTAAAATAAACAATATTTTGAGTGAAAAATTTTTGTGGACATATTGTTATAATTTTAGTAACCTCTAAAGGTGATATTTTTCCTTATTGAAGGTTTGCACTTGTGTTTGTTTACCGGTGGTGTCGATACGAATTACCTATTTAGTCAAAGCATGGCACTGAAACATACTGTTTATGTTTTTTGTGATTAATGACTAACATGCATGATAGATGTTTAATATGAGTAAGTTGCTGAAATAGATGTTGGATAAAAGATTAGTTCAGTGTGTTTCATAAAACTAATAAAGGTATTATCCTTATTTTTAAGTAAAAGACACATCCAATGAGTATTGCAATTAATGAACATACTTATAAATACTAAGATCGAACATACGTATAAAAATACGAAATTTTATTACTATTTTTGCTTTTTTTTAAAAAAAAGTTTTTATTTCCTGCTCTTCCGCTTATTTTATTAAATTATTCTGTTGGAAACTCTGTAATTGGTTGATGTAATGCATACTTGAAACAGCATTTTTCAAAAACATTGTTCTTTAGTTCCCAAATAAAAAAATAACAAAAAAAAATATAAACATACCATATAAACAAATACTTAATATGTTTCAAAAGTTTAGAAATATTTTGTGCCTACTACGTAAGTTAAAACCAAAATATTATGTTAGTAAACTTAATGATCCAAGAGAGGCTATTCAGAAAACGATAAGTTCGTTATGATTTTCGATTCGATGAAGGCTTTACTTCCGGCCAAGTGAGTCATGAATTTAATTGCGGAAATCAAAATGGATTTCTAGCGTTAAAATTTGAGCGGATGCTATCCACTTCCTTAAAATCTACATTAATCTTATTAGAATGCAATGCATGTAAAATCTAACTCACATTAACTCTTTTCTTTTCAGAAAGTCAATAAAAAAAGTGGAATTCCGCTGAATCTTCGTTCTATCCTGTTTTTTGTTTCGAATAATAAACGGGGTTTATTTCGTGTTTATCATTTGAACATTCTTGTTGTGTGGATTTAGATAAGTACCTACATAAGAAATTGGGTTTCCCACTGTTTTTTGTATAAAATGTAAGACACAACGACTGAAAGAAGTAGCGTTTTATTATTATATTGGAAAATTTAGTTCAACCACAGTTTGAGAATTCATATATTTTACAAAAAGGATTAGTGCTGTTGGATTATAATATTCTCCTTTCTTCCTACGCACAATCCAACCAAACAATCTACCAATAGTTTGAGCCTCCCGCTTTTTTGTACTGTAATGGGATTTACGTTTCTATGTTTTTCACTTGGCAAAAAAAGGGAAATGAGATAGACGCCAAACTGTTATTGGCTTATGACATAATGTGCTAAAAATTAAAAAATAATATCTTAAAGTAGGTATTCCTTAATATATTGATAATTGAAATATAAATAATAGTTTACGAGAGAAAAATTATAATGCCGCTTGTTTTAGTAGGTACCTATTTCTGTTTCATTTAAATAAATTAAAAATCGTAATCATCAAAGCAAGAATTGCACATGAAACGGAAATACGAATTGTTAATGGCGAATATCGACAGCTTCCGGAATTATAATAATAAATGGTTGATTTTAGTCATTATCGCTAATACCATGTCGGGTTCCTATGCAGACAGTAGGCCGTTGTTCGGTTCAGTCAGAAGTGTTTACTTCTATGGCATAAATTATCCCGCGGCTGCTAACTGATGTATTGGCAACTAAAGTTCATTATAACATGTGTTGTGTTGGTAAGCATTGAAAGATTGAAAAAGTGTAAACAAGTATAAAGCGGTACAAAGATGGGTATAAAAATATGAAAAAGTACTATAAGTAGGCTTTTCATTATAAAATTCAGTTAAATTATCCATAAATTGTTGTAAAGACAACTTACTATGAATCGTAAATAACATTCTAAAACGGTATAATCAATATTAATTCAAGATTTGTTTAAAGACAGGTTTAAACTAAATATTTAAAAACAAATAGGTACAAAACAGTTAAAAGTCAGTAATGTAATAAAACTAGACTCGTTATGGACTTGTTTGAATAAGTCAGTATAAATAGGTATAGATGTAAAGCCTACCTTGGTATAATGTAGTAAAATACAAGTAAGCCTAAGAATAACGAAACTATTGGATCAGACGTGACGCCAGACTAAGGTTTGCGACGTGGGCGTGTTAGAAAGAATTGTTTGGTTGAAGTGGAAATGGGCTAGTCACATACCCAAATTGCCGTCGATAGATGTGAAGAAACGTGTTCTGGTGTGTGAGACCTAGAAACCCGAAGCACCGAGGACGTCCACCGACGATATTGGTGGGTGGACGATATCAAGAAGTTTGCAGAAGACGGTGGGTGGGGACTGCGCAGGTTTGGAAGTGTGGTGGACATTCTCGGGCTGATTTGATGAGGATGATGATAAAAAAAGACTTGTTATATCCCGAAATACTGAATATTTCTTGAATTTCATTTCACATCATACTATGTTGAATTCTTAATTATTTGATTGCATGCTTATATTAATGGTGTTGTAAAATCCGAATCGCAAGAAATTACTCCCGCCTGTGTTTAAAAGGTTCATGATGAGTTTAGTGTACGGTGATTGATGATTTAGCCATCGCGAATCGTTCTCGATAGACGATTTACAACATGGAATGTTGACACATCACTCTCTAATACCAATAAATTGCTATCGGCCTTAATGACTTGATGTACTCTGAACTAGAGTATGGTAAACTGTTTAAATACTAGCCCGTTAACAATGTAACTAGAATTAAGTATAATTACCTATGTACGGTTGATCAAACATGAATATTACATTACATTTGACATCTCAACAGAGAAGAGAAATTCGGAACGGAATATGGAATGTTCTAGGTGTTTACAGGGCATATCGTTAGCAAGATTACTAGTTATTTTCCCTTATCTGCACCCAAAGGTGCACAGGGCACTGGATTGGTAAACCAAGTGTTACATGGAGGTCAAGATGATCAATTTTACGCTTTAACGCCAGTTTAAGGTAGGTAATAACTTTTAAAAAAAAAAAAATATTTCTTATTGACCCCCGCCGTGACTCTCATGCGTGGTAGTCTAATGCGCTAACCACTACACTGCGAGGCGGACAATGCACTTACTAAAAATAACCGTTTATGGACATCCGAATAATTAAACAACCATTTAAAAAATAATTTTTGTCGGCAAACTATATTCGATTATTTAAAATAAAAGGTAATAAACCGGTTTTCGAATATTGACTAGGTTTTTAAAAAATATTTTGAAAATTACCACGAGTCCAATAACCTGAAATGCGTGTAACTGATACCCATCAAATAAATTTCCAACTATTCGATTACCAGAGGGACGTTTGTTTTAATTAAAATGTAAAATATATTAAAAAGGAATGCTGAGAGTTAATAAAACATAAGTTACTTACAATTATCCTTTGTACAGGGTGCCTATGTGGTAATCAACAATTCCTATGTCGACAGACGCGCTTAACTCCATTCGAATTTCAAAAACGTTTAATCCGCCCGCTGTTCCTGATCAAGCGGCTGCCGGGTGACGTCACGACACGTCGCGAGGTTTATCGCCAGTGACGCGAATCACCGTGATGGATGGGCCAGTCACCGCCAGATCACGCCGCTTGTTATTGATGACGTATCCGAGACAAAAATTTTAACGCAGGGGCGTACCCACTTCCGGTACACTAAGGTGTAACATGTACATGAAATTTTGCCAACATGCTTTTTTTCTGGGCACTTATTCAAAGGAATAATATTACATTGTTCTTTTTCTAGCGCTAACCCTTAAGGGACTACGCTAAAATTTACATACTTGGAAACGGTGCTGGACGTTGCACTAGCAAATATCTCTAGTAAAAAAAAATGTATCTCAAATAAAAAATCACAGAAATAATGCAGCCCCGGTAAAAAGCAACTCTTTTGTTGACAATTTTTTTTGCTTGCAATATGATAAGTAAATTAAATGCATTGTGTATTAATGTTTTAGCACAGTCACATAAGAGTTAAGGCTAGTTAGGTGGGGTTTTACGTAAAGAAAGATTTTTATATAGCGTGTTTTTATAGGTTTGACAGAACTGCGAGACTTGTACCTGACTTGGAAAGATACAAGAAAACTTACAGCAGATGAATATGGTATGATAATAATAGTGGAAAAATTATTTCAAATAGTAACTTTGTTGAGAATTTTTAATTTTTTGTTTCCTTTGTTATCCATCACTGGATTCAAGGCTCACTATCTTACTACTGTTACAACGTCACAAATCGTAAGGTTCCATTATAGGTACTAAGCAATGAATTATGTTTGAACATACTGTTGAACATAGCAGGAATTAGATACCTGATAAAATAATTTATATCGTATAAATTTACGGTTTGTATATATTGTTGCAGTTTCCTATGCACCGTTGAGTGCGGATGAGGGAAAGTAGTAGTGGTAGTACAAATTGACGGCAAAACCTACCGTATAAATTAATGTACGTAGCGCCGTTTAATATAATTTTTTCGGTCAATCTAACGGTTTTCATAGAAAACATTTTTTGTCTTTGCACAGAAAAAGATGGTTTATGATTATCGAGTTAGTAGATTCGGAAAAATGTTAGTGTTAGTGTATAATAAATACACGAAGTAATTAATTTTTCTCTGAATTTATATTCTTTTGTTATTAAACTTAGAACGATTAGATGCACTTACTGGAAAGGGTAAAGTTTTCGTATTATTTCTACTCTATAAATTGGCTACGACGATTACTAATTATTGTATCTGTATAATATGGTTCTCGGCGTCCTACTTTGTTTGAGCTTTCAATAAGTACCGTAGATCATGTAAAATTGTACGAATATCTGTTAAAATTAAATTTTTCCTTTTGTTTTCCTAAAAGTATTAATTTGACTAAAAAAATTGTATTTAATAATAATTTGTACTTCATACTCCATTTTCTCGAAAACTTCGAGTTAATATATATTATTTTTTTAATCTACAAAGTCGTCTGCAAATATAATGTAGATTCACTGGTTTCCCGCTTGCACATAGAGTTTTGTTACAGCGTGTAAACTGTATACACCACGAGGTGGAAGAATTTCCGATGTAAAATTGATTATCCCGATAATAACGATTAGTTCAATACAGATAATTTATTTTTATCCTGAATCATTTTTTATTACACTAACAGTTCCATAGTTCAAAAAAACAATTCTCCCAGCAATTATTAATTGCTAAAATGAAATTAAAATTTAATTCATAAATGTGATCACTTTTTGGGAGTAAAAATTTCTTATTGTCAGTGGTACCAATAACTACTACTGCTTTCCCTTATGCGAACCCGTTGATGCATAGGGCACTGCCATCGGTACACCAAGTGCATAGAACCAATAAAATACGTTCATAAAATACAAAAGATAGACATGAGATCTGGCGGACAATAACTTGGCGTAGGTAGGTGTTTTTGGAGACCTTTTTTCATGATATATTCAAAAATTTCAATTTTGCGACTGCTTTCAAATAATACTTGGAAATAACTGTACCAGAAAACAGGAAACAAGTTGTGCTTTGATCCACAAAGGAATCGGATTTGGAATGATAATCGTAATTTAATAAACTCGAAACTTTTCTTAAAAGTATGAAAACCCAAGACAAATTCTTTAATTGATTAATGACAAAATCTTAAATAGTGACATACACATACTGTTAATAGTAAAAAAATATTTAAACTTCATTTAAAATTTAATTAAAAACGTATAAAACCATAATTTTAGCTTTAATTATGTATATAGTTTCGTGCCTGCGCAGATTGTAACCTTTTGTCACCGTGACTTTTTGACACCCAGTAGAGAGCAACTAGTATCATCATCATCATCATACCATATCCGCTCTCTATGTGGAGCATATGGATTTCACAAACTGCCTCCAGGCCAAGCGATCGGCCGCCAGCTCCCGTGCATCCTCCCAAGTCAAGTCCACGTCCCGCAGCGAACGAATTGTCAACAGTCGACGACCAGGACGCCAAGAATCTGATGCCTTGTAAAATAGGCAAGCATGGTTAAGGCTCTCGGGAGGCATACGTAGTATATGGCCTAGCCAGCCGGAATGCCTTCACCGGATGACAGTAGATATTGGTTGCTGTGTCCGTTGCCTCACCTCTGTGTTCCTTACAAAGTCAAACCACCGCACACCTAAAATTCTTCTAAGACACCTAATCTGAAAAAACTCAGAAGTCTGCTATTTTGGGCCCTGGTTGCCACGATTGCTATAGCGAGAACAGGTGTGATGCAGACGTTATAAAGGCGGCCTTTTGTTTTAACCGAGTAAACATCCGATCTCCAGACAGCTTTCATACTGTTGAATGCGGCGCCCGCTACTCCAAGCCGCACTCCCAGTTTTTTCTGAACTCTGCCGTTTTCTGTCATGTACGCTCCCAGGTATTTGAAGCTCTTGACCCTTTCGATGACTTGTCCCGACAAAGCCAGGGGGATCTGGGCATCTTGGCACGAGCTGTTACACATGACATGGGTTATATCAATGTTGATTTTTAAATCCATGCACGTGGAGTGCCAACTACTATAACTGCAACTAGTATAAAAGCATAAAAAAAAAAAAAAAGTTTAAACATCATGGAAACTCGCCATTGCACGCATGTTATTATTACACAAATGTTTTTGTTAGATTTTGTCACATTGTGACCATTATTTAAAATTGGTATTACTTTAATTTAAGCCTTTTGTTTTACTGCTGATATTCGTTTACCACGGTACAGTGTTGACAGTCCTCTTAACCAATAAACGTCAAAATAAAGGTACAAACGCAACACGTGAACAGTGTTTATTCAAGTTTGTGAACATAAAAATTACATCAATGGAAAATTTCTATGTAAACATTTGATTATGCACGGTTTTGGTTAATTTGAATTAAAACGACGTAAAATCGTATACCGTTAAACATGATGTCATTTATCGTTGATATGATTACTATTACTATTACTTTCCCTTATCCGAACCCAATGGTGCATAGGCCACTGGATTGTATACACCAAGTGCAGTGTCTCTTGACCACTTCATTGCATGAAAGTAGGATGAACAGTCTTACGCTTCATTACCAATCCAAGGTATACTATGATACAAGGGGACCATGATATGATTGATGTCTAATTAGTTATTGACTAATGAATTTATGCATTTAATTTTATGATAGTAGTTTGATTCCCGTAGGGGGAAAACGTAAACATGCTTTATTTATTCTCATGCGAATTTCATATTAATATTTCATGTGTTATACCTTGGACAGTACTGAAGCGTTTGACTGATCATCTTACCTTCATGTAATAAAATGATCGATATACACTTCACTTGATGTACCGATGCAGTGCCCTATGCACCATTGGGTGCGGATAAGGGAAAGTAGTAGTAGTTGTAACGAAATTTGTAATGAATAACACTAGTTTTTATTACTTACTCTAGAAGACGCCTGAAGATGTCTCTCCAATTTTAACCCAGCCAATGACAGGTCATAAGCCCTGTAAACGCCTAGATAACTTACATTCAAAACACTAGTTTAATCATAAAATATGTTTTTATTATTACGATTATTAATACGTTACGATTATTAATATGTATTTAAAAATTTTAGCCTTTTTTTAAAACTACAGTATATTGGTACAGTAAGTTGTTGTCTTAAGTAATATTGTAAACTGTTTGTGTAAAATTTTAAAAAGAAATTCAATAATACATTGCCGTAACTTACAATTTCTTTATTACGAACTCCTGCTTCTGGAATAGGTATGTATTTGCTTTCAACAGTTTAACAGAATTTATTAGTGGAACTAAATTGTGAGACAAATCAAGCGTTGGAACCGGGGCGGGATTTTTTTCATTTTGCTGACATTATTTATACTGCACTGTAAAATATTTCAACAACGTAAATTTGAAATTTACGGTGAAATTCACTGATGGATGGACCCAAAATACTGCTTGGGTTTTTAGTGAATTACCCATCCAAATATAAAACGGTGGGCATTTTAATTCATTTTTAGTTGCAGTGCTTCTAAATGGCGATGTCGAAGGGTTGTTAATGAATTGATTACAAAACTATTAATGACCTACATCGAAATTTTCAAACGTCATCCGCATAAATTATAAATTTTAAATTTGCACGTCGGCTTCGCGTCGGTCGGTCGAAATAAAGTATCTTTACGTTTACCGTGTGGTTATAAAATAATTATTTTATTAAATCAATTTTAATTTTAATTATCTAATTTATGGCGTTTTAAATTTTTTTGTGAAAAAGGTTACGTCTGATGTATGCAACGTTGACCTGGCTTGGTAAAATGCACAGGAACTGAAAGCCGATCGCTTGGCTTAATAATAATAATAATTCTTGGATAATTTCTAAAGCGCCATTTTTATGAAAAATTAACTCAAGGGCGCTGTACATTGATATTTATACTTAATTGATTCCATACCCAATACATTTAAAAATGAAAAAATCAAGGGAATATTTAAACAAGGGTAAAATGATTTAAGTACCTAAAATTAAAAGGGCAGTTTGTAAAATCCATTTTATATGCATAGGGAGCGGATGTTATTGAATGATGATGATGCTGTTTGAACAAGTATGGATTCATCATCATCATCATCATATATCCGCTCTCTGTGTGGAGCATATGGATCCCCCAAACCGCCTTCAGACCAAGCGATCGGCCGCCAGCTCCCGTGCATCTTCCCAAGTCTAGTCCCTCAGCTCTGGCGCAAACTGTCGGCGAATTGTCAACAGTGGACGTCCAGGACGCCGAGAACCTTATGTTTTGTAAAATAGGCAAGCATGGTTACGGCTCAAGTACGAATTAAAAATTTTAAAAATTTTTTTTTCCCTTGTTACCTTGCACTCTAAAGGTAGTTACAATTTTAAGTAAAATTAAGATTTTATTCAATGCTACGATGTGTTTGTATAACAGTGTTGTCGCATATTTAATTTTCGTAGTAAAATAAATTATTTATAAATATATTTTCATGGGTAAATTTAGTACCGGTATTCGAAATAATCCATTTTGTTTTTTATTTCACAGACGAGTAAAATATATTACCTAAAAAAATCATAACTGCCGGAAAGGTCTCTTTGACTCTTGTTTTTAATTCACAAGTACTTGAGCGCCTTACCTAAAATCCCCAAAACCTACGAGGAGAATTTTACCACTGTAAATGTTAATGGCGGGGGGAGTGGGAGGGTTGAAAGTGGCGATTAAAGACCCCACACGACCAAAGAGCCCTGAGAAGCCTTCGTTTCATGTATTATGTAATAGATAATAATGATGTGCAATAACTTGCTGCGAAATGTTCAGTCGAGTATGAAGTCATTATGTATGTAACTGTGAGCGAAGTAAGTGTTTTTCCACCCACTCAGATTCAATCGCCGCGGGTCGTTAGGGGGTAACATTTTAGGGGTTGGATCAAGCAGGCTTTTAAGGATCGTCACATACCTAATACGCTTTTGTTTACGTAACGTAATCTAAAATAATGTGCACTGAAGAAGGATTGGAGAGCGAACAAGGAAAACATTTCAAGGAAAAGCAGAGAGCTTTCTGAATAAGAAATTACCAAAACCAATGTCTTGCTACGTGATATTTCTGATAGTTATATATTCGCCGATCGCGTTAATATATTTTTTTATTCTTTTTTTTTTAAATCCGTTTTTTTCATAATAATATATATTTTTTAGCAAACATAAGCTTACGTAACAAGGTTTTTTTAGAAAAAAATAATTCTTAGACATATTTTATATATTAATTTCAGTGAATCTACGTAAAATTAAGTAAATAATTGTGAACACACTTATTATATCACTAAATTTCTTGTAATAGGTATTTTATGTTGTTTTTGAATTTTTAAATATTTTTTTCGTCACGAATGTTACATACAATTCTCAGATGCTCTGCTGTGTTTGACACAGGATTATTATTATTAATACACTAAATAGCATAATCTAGGCCCAAGAGAACATGCTGCTAAATCAATCTTCTTCTTCTTTCACCACGTTCGCTCCTATGTGGAGCATGTGGACATCACTACATCCCTCCAGACCCTGTCACCAGCCAGCTCTCTCGCCTCCTCCCACGTCAGGCCCGCATCCATCACTTCCGCCGAGTACATCCAATCAATCAGTCGAAGTAGATAATATCCATAATATTATATAATTGAATGTTTGTTGATAGTTCATTTAGATTAATGCTCTTATTTCTAACTATAGGTTACTCGGAAAATACTAAAAGCGCGTTATTTTTTATTACGACGCAAATATAAATAATAATTTTACTGATACTATTGATATCTCAACAGAGACAGAGAAGCTCTGGAAACGAATGTGGGTTATCTAGGCGTTTTACAGGGCTTATGACCTGTCATTGGCTGGGTTAAGTGGCCACTTGACGTAATTACAACATTCCCCATTCCGCCTGTCATCTGACAACCATGTATGACAAATTTTTGAAACTTGTATATATCTAAGATGTACAGCACAATCCACTTGCGAGTTGTTTTTTTTCGACAGATTTTGAATATTTTTAATATTCTTTTTCTATAGTGACATCTATTGAGAATATTGTTATAGCATTTTTTTTTGTCATACATGGTTGTCAGATGACAGACGGAAGGGGGAATGTTGTAATTACGTCAAGTGGCCACTTAACCCAGCCAATGACAGGTCATAAGCCCTGTAAACGCCTAGATAACCCACATTCGTTTCCAGAGGTTCTCTGTCTCTGTTGAGATATCAATAGTATCTGATATCAGCCCAGCATGGGTATAATCCAGTAATTTGTCTACAAGTATTTGTATTCATTCAAAATGTTGTTCAAAAATAATTTTACTATTTAAATTAATGATTTTTAGTACGTTATTTTTTTCCTCGGCGTGGCGTAGAACCGACAAAACTATATTATACGAGTTATTGAAACTATTAAATATAAGTAGAAGTTGGATGTCGTGCATTAAAGTATCCAAACTGCTAAATGCTAAAATGAGATTATACAAGTGTGGTGTACATTCAGCGAGGGGCAACAGCCCAGACTCGCAACTTGTAAATAATGTATGCAAAGCAAAATTGAAGAGGTCCTTTTCAAGTACCCACGTAGATATGGACGGAGTTTAGTTGAATCTGTAAGTTGTTCGTAACAGGCTTCCCTATACTGGCTTAGGTCTCTCGTTCTGGTTAACACGATTTTGTCCGGCCAAACTTTGTCCGAAAATTATTACGTAATATGTAGATACGAGCTTGCTAAAACAATTTTATTTCGACTGTTTTGTAAATAAACTTTTCGACACGTTTATGTTTTACGAGAGTTTTATTGCAGCATTGTTTTCGAAACAAAATATAGCAATAAAATGTCTTTTGTCTAAAAATAAAAACTTATGAAAATACTTTTATACATACGAGTACTAAACCCTTAAAGATGTTTGCTGAAAAGTTCCTTGGGGAATGGTGGCGTTACACTAGTAGAGATCTACAACTTTTAATGGATTAATGTGCAGAGAACACTGTTTGTTCATACGTCTTTCCTTATTTTTAATACATTGAAAAATAATTTAAACCCATTTAAAACAGAATACTGTCAGATACAATAAATGAAATAAAATAAAAAGCTTATATTACAACATTTTTAGTGTGTTCAAATACCTACTTGCACACAAATCTGGATTTTTATTACGACTGGAGTAAGTATATATTGATTTTTAAATCTTATATCAATTCAAATACTTCAATGTCAATACATACATAGATTCCGTTAGCATCTCGCCCGTGGATGCGTTTGGAACATGTAAAATAAAATCAAAATGAAATATGTTACCTGGTGTCGATATTTGCTTATAAGCGGAATGGGGCATGTTTTAATACGTCAAGTGGCCACTTAACCCAGCCAATGACAGGTCATAAGCCCTGTAATAGCTTGAATATCCATATTCCTGAATTTGAAAAAAACCTACTTCATCTCTGCTGATATATAAAAGTCAATAATAAAGCTTTAATTTAAGCATTCTCGCTTCTATTTTAACCGATGTCATTATAATTAACGTCGAACAGAAACATTTTAAAAATGTCACGTCATTTGTAAAACATTTCTATTCATATTCGTTGTTTTAAGTAATACCTTTAACCGAAAAATACATCATTGTTTGGTAAAAAGCCTTAATTGTTCTCGATTTTATAACTAATAGCGAACACTTTTTCAAAAATTATATTAGCGCCGTTTTTTGAAAACATATTTGATATCTCACGTGTGAAAATAAAAAATCCAATCTCCACCTAAAAGTGGAATTCGGTCAGCTTTTTAGGCGCATTTTTCACCTTTGCCCGTTTTAATTTAAACGAGAAATAATAACACAAATTATAATAAAACGTTACCATTTTTATGGTAACTTTTTAAAGTTCATTTAAAAACCTTATATTTTTTTAATGAAAATTGTAAAATAGAAAACAAAATATAAATACAGGGTGTCCCATAATCCAAGGTATTCCTTTTAAGGGGTGTTAGGCCAGCTTATGACTCACCAAAAAATGCAAGTATGACCTCAATAAGGGCCTTAGTTTTTGAGATATTTTTACTTTTATGTATTTCCCAAATATTTAAGCCTTAGATCAGTTTCTCGAGTGCCACTTCTTCAAATTTTCATATTTTACAATTCTAACCTATGTTTTACAATCCTGAATGACGCTTCTGTAGGTCACAGTCCTAAATAGTACAAAAATACTGGTTTGCTTTGGCGAAAAAAGAACATTAATGACGGGTAATGAATTTAAAATAAATCTTTAGGTCACTTTGACTCTTCACCCTGAAAAAAAAGACGCCAACCTGGCCAGTTATTTTTAAAATTGTTAAATTTGTGATGTCTTTAAAATGGTATACCATGTTATAAACATTTGCTATGTTTTTCTTTAGAAAAAAAGATGTTTCTTTTTTAATGCTAAATAAGCTGATTGTATAATTATTTAATTTATTAGGATTAGGACTATAATTATTTAATTTATTAGGATTAGGATGTAAACAATTGTTTTGGTTTATTAAAGTGAAAAGTGTTTAATTCAAACTAAAATAAACATAAAAATAATCTCAAAGCTAGTTTTTAAAATGGAATACATTTATACACATGAGATCGTTTGTGACTGTGATCAACAGAAGAGTTATTCAGGATTGTGAAGCATAAATTAGAATCGTTAAATATGAAAATTTGAAGAAGTGGCAATCGAGAAACTGATCTAAGGCATAGATATTCTGAAAAATTCATAAAAGTGGAAGTATCTTGAAAAGTAAGGCACTTTTACAAATGAAATATTTAAATTTTTTGGTAAGTCACGAGCTGGCCTAACACTCCTTAAATGAAAAACCTTAGATTATGGGACATCCTGTATATGCAAAACATTTTAAACAACCTAAAAACTACAAGTATTCCAATATTATGCAGTTGGTGAATGTTATTGCTTTTTATCTTTATGTGGACAAACGTGATCACCATAAGATCTCGCTCACTTGCTGTAGATATATGATTCTAAAAATTGGCAGATTTCTTTATGTATGTATGTTGGTAGGTAATTAAAATAATATCACCACTACAATTATTTTGAATTGTTTTTTGTGCAAATGAGTGTGATTATTTTAAAAATGAAAATATATAATTACATTTTGAAACAGCCATAACAGCGCCAATCTTAAGGATAAATCAAATGTTTAATGACAAACAAATGCGTTAAACGACAAGGGGATAAATATTTAAGTTTAACGATAGCGCTTTTAAGGGGGAGAAAGAACTCATTATTCGGGGACAAATTGCCTGTGAAAATCTTAGAAAAAAAATCTAAGACATCCGAGGAGGTTAAATTGCCTATCTGTCACCCAGGCCCCTGCAAATACATAAAATACCAACACAAAATACGCAAACCCTGTCGTTCACTAAAATTGCTAGCAAAATATTTCAACCCCTTAGAGATTTGAACATTTAATGAGCTGACGAATTTTTGATTCAAGGTTTTAACTCCTCTTCAACCTAATATAATGGAATTTTAAAATCTAAACACACTTTCCAGTATCTTCCTCAACTCGCTTTAGAACCTGTTCCTGTAGTATGTTTATTTTCAGCTATTACACAGACACTCTATTGCGCGTGAAACAGCAATCGTGCGCGAATGAACAAGCGTGTAAAGATGTTGGTAGGGGACGCGAAAGATCGCGCAAACGCGCGTGCCGGGCCGAGGTTGTCTTTATACGTAACAATACGCTTACTTAGTAGGCACATGATGGCGAACATACGTACATAGAGTAAAGAATTAGTAGAAGAGTTGATTAAGCTATACAAGTCTTTTCCTTGCCCCTGGAAAATTGCCGATTTGACAAAATCTGACGTGTAATCGCGCGCGAAAGAGCGCGTAGCTTCAACAGCTTCGAAAACATAATCGCGCACGACTGTGTGTGCAGGCTTTCCCGCGCACAATCTTATACGTTCCTGAGAACACGCGATAGTGTCTGTGTAAAGGCCGCTATAGGTGTTGATAGTATTTACCTTCCTACAAAAATAAGTAAAAAGAATAGGAAGATTACGTTTCAAGACCACTTGTCACGTATTTGAACGATCTTTCATTATTAAATAACAATTTTTTTTTTCCTTTAAAAAAAAGAAATCTATGCAATCATATGATGTTGCACATATTTCAATTTGCTAATACTATTTCCAATAAAGCCTAAGCGGCTTGTGCTTGAAAATAGGAATCGAGTCGTGTCGAAGTGGGGATTCGAACTGACGATCTCTGGACTCAGAGACCGCGACGCTACCACTGGGCCACCACCCGTTCATTCCAATATCTTTTAGTAATTCTAAATAATAAAAAGGGAATTGTTACTTTAAAAAATAACAGCGATGTTTAAAAAAAAATTGGGTACCTGAAGTAAAAAAAATTTACGGATCCTATATATCTTATTTGAATAATAAAAAAACACATTTTTTCTATTTGAAGGGGTAGGCAGAGAGGATAGAACGCCACACCACTCTGTCCTGGCACACTTTCCTTGCTTCCTCCACATTCATACATCTTCTCATGCACGCACGTCGACTATTCCGACTTTTCACGGCCACTTTCAAGTATTCGTTGTACTTGAGCATGCCATGTCTTTCTCGGCCTTCGTCGACTTCTACAACCAAGCACGCTCGCATCTTGAATCCTTTTAGCCGTTCTTTCATCATTCTTTCGCTCTACTTTTTAAAATATACAGGTATTTATTTATGTGCTTTTCCGAAATTATAAATAAATACAATGGGAATAATTCGAAAACGGGAAAATTTTATTACAAATTGCAGATTGTGTGATGAAATATTTCTAAAATAAACATTTTGAAGTTAAGTGCAGGTAAAGTAAGAATGGCAAATTTTCAGCATAAAGCTCGATTGGTTTTTTGTGGTAACGAATTTTCTCTTTTTCTTTTATTTAATACACGGAGAATTTAGTACTCTCGGGAGCAACGTTAGGGAGTAACGCGAACAAAACGTCGATTGCAGAATATGCTGCATCTGAGAATGCAATATCGGAATGCAGCCAAGTGCATTGATGTTGGGTGGGCATTATTTGTACGGAATGCCGAAGATAAAATACCAAAGATGTCGGCTAGGCTAATAACGTGATTTAAATAGCCATCTGGTACAGGTTTATTGCATACGTACTGATAGACACAAAAAGTTGATTCCTGAAAACACAACAAACGTTTAAAAAATAAATAAATTTATAGTTCGAGAAAGGCCGAGAGAGATGTGGCTTGACCAAATAGGTACAATAAATACCTGAAAGTGGAAAAGTCGGGAAAATGAGCGCGCGTGCGTGAGAAGATGTATAAATGTAGAGAAAACAAAATAAATGTGCAAGTAGAGTGGTGTGGCATTTTATCCTCTCTGCTTACTCCTTCAGAGAAATGGCGTCATAGTTAGTTAGTTACGTTTAAATACTTTTTTCAAAAAGTGTAACATAATGATACTAATAATAAACATTTAATTTACATATTAAATTATGGGCTACCAGCAAATTCAATCATATTTTATTATTATTGTTAAATTCTTTGCAACACTATTCCAGAGTCCTGACATGAATCAAATTATCTTGATGCAGAGACCGTTACTCCAACCATATGACTTCAACTCGCTTAATTGTAGGAATAGTTTTTTACAAAACATGTTGTTTTCGTAGACAATTGACATTATATTTACTTATTTCGACTAGAATTCACTAGCGCAACCAAATAATTGAGGTAGGGAGTGAAAAACGTTTGATACAGTAAGTTAATCATGTTTGTGCTTAAGAACCGCAAATACACAAAAATACTGGTTTTATACTTGTAAATTAGCTTAAAATTATATTGCTAAAATGGAAAAACAATATTTTTCTGTCACGTAAACATTCTTACCTTTTACTTAATAATACTAAATTAGATGGAAAAATTAACAATTTAAAACCTTAAAATAGTTTTTGATTTCTACTACCTATGACAGTAAAATTACCAGTTTATGTTGACGGTGGATGTGGAAATTTTGCTTTTCTTCGCTTTATAACTCAACACTTGCTTTTGAATCAACGCCGGCCTTTGTTTTTGTTGTTGATATCAGCCGGAGAGTATAAAGCCTACACAATATTACATTTTATATATATATATATATATATATATACAAATCTATATATAAATAAATATTTGACATATCTGGACATGTAGAATTGCGTTTAGAATTTAGAGATTTAAAGGGCGATTTACTCGTATTTCAAATTTAAACAATTCGTGACGTTATTAATTATATACATATGATGTTTAAATTTGAAATACGAGTAAATCGCCCTCAAATCTCTTAATTCTAAACGCAATTCTACATATCCAGATATGTCAAATATTTATCTTTCTGTAAAGGATTTCATACTTTTTAAAAACACGACGCGCCTTACGAATCCATTGACTACAAAAACTTGAAACGCGACTTACCAAAAACGTTTAGTTATTTGAAGTTTTTATGTTATTACCCTACGAAGGCGACGAAAACACTTCTTTGAACTAAATAATTTGTACAAAATATGATTGTATTTTTGATTGAATCAATACATTTAACAGTTAACTGTTGAATCATACTTAAAATTTATTTCTAAAAATTCAGCTCCCCCACTCTTCAAGTGTACTTGAAGAGAGCCGTACGCTCTTATTATTTTATATATACGTATATTATATTAATATTATTCAATAGTAATAGGGTTTCAATACAAATTACGAAATTTAATTATAAGATATCATTAATTTTCGCAAACGCGCGTGATGTAATATTATCATGAAAAGCACGGGATACGCTAAGATCGTGCAGAAATCCCGACTAGGGCGTAAAGTAAGGTTACTGGAATCGATAATATTCAGGGCCTAGGTTTTACCATATTATTAGAATGGATAACGTTTCGTTGGGGAGACACCAAAACTGTCACTGCGGAGTATGGTTTAAGGCAAAAACTTCCCAGAGCGGGCATAAAAACATGTATTTATATAATTATTCAAGGGAGCGGGTTCACATTATTGCTAAAGTTTTCGTATTGAATTGAAAATCTGGAGCCAAAGTATATTTACGCCGAAACATATTATATTAAGTAGAATTTACTCATTTTCATAAGTAAACTTCATTATAACACCGTACAAGGTATGGCTTGTAATTCTTAGAAACGCTTTAGCCCCAATTTTGAACTCCACTTAATACGCCCCCTAACGTAAGTTCTTGGTATATATTGTAATAACATATAATAATAATATTACGATTACCAATTACATATAATCTAATTGGTAATCGCAATAAGATTCTTATTTAAGTTGAAAGAATAAAAATAAGTGGAAAAGGAATGACAAAATCAAATCATATATTTATATTTTGCCATTTTCTCCTTTGATTCCGATTTCCACCAACGTTATTTTTTCTCTTTTTATTGACAAAAAAATATAATAATCAAACATCTGCTTCAAAAAAATATAATAATGATTCGCTTGTGACGCCTACGTTTTTTGCTTTGTTCACAAAATACCTAGGTAATACTTTATTCGCATTTTATTAGTGCCTTCCGGCAAATTTAAACGATGAAAAAATTACTACTATGATAAAGTGCTCTTTCACACGCGAGCAAATAGGTCCGTTGAATATTCAAAGTAATGGTTATATGTATCTTTATTATCACAGAAACACCAAAATGGTTTTATTTCACCCCATTAAAACTAGTTACATCTGAATGTCACTGGACGAGTATTAAATTTAGTACTTGGAAAATTTAAACACATTTGCAATTATTGTTAATTCTAGAGTATCTATGCAGTAGGTACTCTATGTACCATTAGGTTGAGAATAAGATGTATTTACCTGACGTTAGTATTTTTGGTTTACAAATTTCAATCAACCACGTTATCGAATATACAGTATAAACAAAACACTTACTTTTATACTTTTGTTTTCTTATTCTTTATCCGTAGCGAATGATGCTAAGTAAGGGCATCTGCATTCGGTTGTCCACTATATGCATTTCAATCTATTATAACTTGTTACTTGAATGGTAATGATGATTAGGTTGTGTATGATAGAAATTTTATTTTAATCTTTGAGAACCACATTTAAACCACATTCGGGAGTCAATCCAGGGACATCATGTCTTGTGTCAATACTATCGCCATGAGCCAAATAGGTGAATGTATTAAGTAAATAGTAATTAATGTAATTTAAAGAAATGTATTGTTTTTGTAGTTTACCGTCGAAACAAGGGAATTCTCTAGAAGGGGAAAAACTAAATACAAAATTTTCTAATAATATACGCTTCCTAGGGTTAATGTCATAAACCACACTTACAAATTTCATCATTTAAAGACTCTCGCAAACTGTAGGGGGACAATACTTGGAAAACATGTGACGTAGAAAGTCTAGTTGATGGACGTAGATGCATTATTGATGACGTTAATGAGTGAAATAGTGGGTAACTAGACACTCAGTCGCGAGAGTATTTTTTCAAGTATGGAATGTCACTTCTCTGAAATTATTGTTCGTAGTTGTATACTATTATAAACACGAATGATTTATACGAAATATATTTCAAAATCAAATTTGAATTTTGAAGGTAATCCATATTCTTGGAATAATTGTTTTTGAATAATAAGTATTTGTGCTTTAAGGGCTTCCTTGTGCCAATATTTGGTAACATAAACATTTTGATTAAGGTTATTTACTTATTCTGAATCGATTCAACGTTTTTAAGAGGTTGTAATTTTCTAATGAGGTATTTATGAACATATTAAATTAAAGGAGGATTTTTTCTTCTGTACTGCGCTGGTATTCATCTAGTCAACCCATACGTCACTACACGTACTACTTCCCGTCTAACTCCCCCCCGTAAAATTCGCTGTCAAATCGTTTATCAAAACACCTCTTAACCTTACTTATTCGTACGTTTTTGCCTTCTCCTAAAATGTAGATCATTTTATGTCTTGGGTGAATGCAAAGACCTTGTGAGGTTTCGTATCTTACTTGAAAGCCAAAAATTCTGGAAATAATTGAGGCTTAATTTTGGACCGCGACAAAGCGAATTGTCATTTTTTTCAAGATTGAGAGTTTTTTCCATGGAAAATATTAACACCTCCTCGCGCATGCGTACAATGCGTAGGAGTGCGTTATGCTATACTGCGCGCATTCCCGAACGCTGTGATCGCTTAAACTTACGATTACTAACATTGATTACTTGCGTCGAAAATGGCGTTTTTTGTGGAAACTAGAGTTTTTAATATTTGATTATAATTAAATAAACCGTTTTCCGTCAAAAATTTAATTGAAATTTGGCAGAAATTCTTATTTTTCATTCAAATCTTGTCTCGAGCATTTTTTCTATAGCCCCACATACTGCTTTTGTACTAATGGCAACTCTGAGTTTTTAGTGTTTATCTTTTGTAGAATCGCTCGAGGTCTTGATACCCCGTCGCGCATGGCGTTCAAATTGATTGGATAATGTTCAAATAATGCACGCGGTCCCGATTTGTGTGACCGTATTAAACTTTGGGTCGATAAAACTAGCGTTTTTTTGTGAAACTAGAGTTTTATAATGTTGATAATAATTAATATGTACCCTTTTCCGTCATAAATTTAATTGAAATATGACAGAAACACAATTTTTAATTTAATATCGTGTTGCGAGTATTTTTTCTTTAGTCCAACACTATTTCAATGGTACTGGCAACTTCGAAACTCTGAGTTCCGGCGTTACGAGTGACCTTTGAAAATAAATTACTTATTTGTTTACGTTTTACTACTTTTGACGGAAACTATCATAAAAAACTTTAAAAAGGCGAGCAAAAACGCAAGTCAAGCAAAAGTAAAATATGTTGTTTAGTGTTTTGGAAGTTGGGTTATCATGCATTGATGTGCAAATTTTAGCTCAATTTCTAGAAAAGAAAATCGTATGAAAAACGCGGATAAGGAACACGGAACAAGGTGGACGTTTGTCGCTACATTTATCAACCATCTCTACACTCTACCACAGACTCTTTAGTCAATTTGTTTCTTGGGAACGGTAACTAGCGAGCCAAAATGTTTAAAAATATGACATTTCAATACCTTTGATAATCATTCAAATTTTAACCTAAAATAAATATTGAATGTTTTCATCTCTCTGTCGTTTTATTTTATACCTGAAAGTGTCCTTGTTGATACCCTTTGTTTTTAGCCATGAATTAATCCTATAAAAAAAGGAAGCTTTTTAACCTTTTTTCTATCTTTCGATGTGAATCTGAACCATTAGCGTATGTCATAAAAACACGTGTACTTTGCCGGAAAAAACCGGAAACCGGAACTCATCGTTTTAGAGAATCGGTCAAAAAAAATTCACCAACCCGGAAAAACTAATTAGAGTAATTTCGCTAAGAATATTTATTTTAGACCCCGTCGCGCATGCGCAGAATTGATTGGAGTATGTTCAATAATGCGCACGTTCAATAATTCTCGATTGTTGCAATCGTTTATACTAAGATATTAACTTTGCGTCGAAAACTAGCGTTTTTTTGTGAAACTAGGTTTTTATAATGTTTGATAATAATTGAATGTACCCTTTTCCGTCAAAATTTAATTGTATACAACAGAAAAATCGATTTTTAATTAAAATCGTGTTACGCGTATTTTTTATATATTATGTTACTGGCAACTCCGAGTTCTTAGTGTCATTTGAAAATAACCTATTTTATTTGTTTACGTTTTACTTTTGACCGAAACTATCAATAAAAAAAGCGTGCAATAACGTAAGTCAAGCAAAGTAAATAATATTTATTATGTTGTTCAGTGTTTTGGGATACTCAGTCGATGTGAATCTAACATTAGCGTACGTAAATAACACGTGTTCTTTCGATCAGCTGTTCGTCAGCTGTTCGAGGTGCTTTTTTGATTCCGATTTTTCCGAAGTGAGTTACAAAATCGGTAAAATGGCTTAAACCCTTACAGAATAGATGCCCTGCTTTAATAATAAACAATATTCAAATTTTGTAGATAAAAATTATTTAAATTTAGTAGACGGGTTTCTTAGGGCATCGGCCACCATTTAAGGATGTCAAAATTCATATACGGCGACCATTGCAAAAAAATATATAAGTAAAGCAAGGGGCACCCCAATGAGGACCAGCAGTATCTCAACCACATTTAATAATTTTTGTTTTATTCAAATAAATAGATAAATGAGTAAAGTTTATTATTCATATTTATATTATTGAAATTTTAAATTTGAATATAGGTATTATCTTATTTTAATTTTTATATCCCTACAGAGATGAGGTAGAATTTTTTTTTCAAATTCAGGAATATGGATATTCGAGCGTATACAGGCTTATGACCTGTCATTGGCTGGGTTAAGTGGCCACTTAATGTAGGTACTACAACATTCCCCATTGCGCTTATTAGCGAATATCCACACCAGGTAACATTTTTGATTTTGTATTTATGATACGAATCAAGAATCATCCACCAGCGAGTTGAACGCGCTAATAAGCAAAATGGGGAACGTTGTAGTACCTACATAACAGCCCAATGACAGGTCGTAAGCCCTGTAAAGCGCTCGAATATCCATATTCCTGAATTTGACAAAAAATCTACCTCATCTCTGTAGGGATATAAAAATTAAAATATATACCTACTTCCGTCTTGGGATAAATCCAGATTTGTGTACAAGTATTTGAACACGACCCAAAATGTTGTATTATCTTATTTGTCTGAGAGATGTGCTTTATATTTAATATAAAAACGTACCTTGAAGACAAAATTTTAAATTCAGGGCTAAAGAATATTTAATAAGACGTATTTTCACGCTTGTTTTTTCCGTCTAGTTTTCATAATGAATAAACTGTTTTGTTACGTATAGATACATAGTCATTATATTTCCAGTTCTCTCCATTACACCATATTTTTACTTAATAAAACGTCAAAAGTGAGAAAATCCTATACAGCCAAGTGTGAATGGTGATGTTTTGTGAGTGAATTTATTCACCACGGCAATAAACCGCCCTCTCGTTCAGAGTATAGAGCCTTCCAGGTCGAGGGGCACTGCAGGTGACACGAATGAATGAGTAGGTAAACCAATTTTTCAGTGAATCCTGATAACATACCCCAGCCCGCCAGCAATCGACGAGCGAAATGCGCTCGGTTTGTATTTCGCATTTCTGATTGGCTTGAAAATAAGAACTTTTCCCTTCAACAGATGTTTGTTGACTGTTTCAACAACTGCCGATGTCGAAAAAATATGGTATGTGTATTTTTTAGTAAATACAAGCACTGACCGCTCAAATATAGTTGAAATGTAACCAATACTAGACAAATATATTGAATGAACAAATTCATAAAATCTGAAGAGAGTTAATCCAATTCCCAGAATTAAAACCATTAAAAAATATATTTATTTGACTTACAAATTATGGAGAGCTTATACAAATAATACCTTATTTATAAAGCATCATTAAAAAGTGTTTACTCTTACAAAAACAATACTAGCTAAATATAAACACGTATATCTAGGTAAATTTGTTGTTCGTAAAAGCTTCATCTGAGAAACGTAGACAATTAATTTTAAAGTGTACGGCTTTCAGTATTCAGCAACACAATTATAATTTGTTTACGAATTCAGATTCCGATGCACTATTACGTCTAGATAATGGTTAGAATGAAAGAAAGAATTATATGGTAAAAAAAATATTCAACCATAAAATCGTCTGTTATTATTTTATAGCGATGTTACTTAAATACTGTTGATTTTGTGTATAATTATTTTCTAGGGTTTTATCTTACATATTTTAATCATATTATTAATTTATTACTCATCATTTTTTATCAAGCACCATTAAGACCAATATCGGCCCGCCACTTCATCAAAATGTCCGACACTGTGGGCGTGTAGACCACTGGACGCCAATCAAATAAAAAATATATGCATTATTTTCAACTCTGAAATGGACTCCCATTTCCAATAACTAAATTTGTGACATGATGGTATGAATGACACCGTTTATTCAAATAAAACTGCATTTCATATTTGTGTAGTGCAAGTCTTAATATATTCAGTTTGGAATCATAATATTACCGTGTCTCTTTACTCAAGTAAATGTTTATAGAAAGAAAGAAAAACACGAATGCGCTATCTCGAGGTGTATTAAAATGAAATGCAATGTTGCTTTATTACAACCTTCAATAAAAAATATAAACTGGGACATAAACGTTTATAAAGTATTATTATAAAGGCATTATTAGTAAAGTGATTATTTATCAAGGAAATTATTATCGAAATAAATGTAGAGGATCAATTTTTATTGATCGATTAGGCATTTATTTTATAGAAATACATATTTAATTCCTCACCATCAAACTCTATTTTTCTAGGCAGTTTGAAGATGCTCTGAAAAAACGATAAAGCTATCTCTAAATAAAAATTAACAAATAGAACCAAAATCGAGTTTGATATTATTTTTTAGTCCAAAACGAATGTTCATTGTATTATTTCTTTTCCCTCTCCTCTTTCATCTTTCTTTGCCCTTATCCGCATATGGTGCTAAGGGCACTATATATTGATAATTCACCACACAAAGGAAAGGTGATCGTCTAACCCTTCGGTCCAGGCCATGGTATCATGGTCTCCTTCATTTTTCTATTTCATTTTTCTGATATCATATTTTAGTGCATTTTAAAATGCAATGTAATTTAAAGTTAAATGCTTATCACTAAAATAACTAAAGGTTAGTACGAACACAAAAATAACAAGTGATTTTTCTTAAGCCTGGGTGTTCGTAATTATAATTGGGCCTCCTGAAGTTTTAAATAAATAAATATATGCAACTTGCTAACTAACTAACCATCACGCAATTTCGCAGAAGGGGTAGGCAGAGAGGATAGAACGCCACACCACTTCTTCCACATTCATACATCTTCTCATGCACGCACGTTGATTATTCCGACTTTTTACATGACTACTATCAAGTATCAAATATATGTAAGATATAATTTAGAAAAATCTCACTTAGGCAAATAGCTGTGGTTTAAACATAAATTGTGTTTAGTGAAATTAAAAAAACATTTCAATGTTAAACAGGTTATATGAGTGCAGTAGAGGAACAAATTCGTTAGATTCTGAAAAAAGAAAAACACTGCACAAGAGATATTCTTTGCAAGATAAAGTTAGACATTGCATGTGGTGTGTATTAATTTTATTTTGCAGGAAGAGAAAGAAGAAAAAGAAGATTTGTAGTGCACTTAGAGGAGTAATAGTGCCCAGTGAGAACCTCCCATCAAACTCACATACTGGGAAATGCATTTACGGGAATGTGCATTGTGCAATTGTGCATTGTGTTCGAGGTAAATAGATTTTTAAAAGAATTACGTTTGTATCTTGATTAAAAAAGTAATTATTGAGGCCTTCAATCTGAAAAAATATGTGCTAGATACTACTAATACTACTTCTACTTTACCTTATCCACATCTAATGATGCATAGAGTACTGTATAGGTACACCAAGTGCAGTGAATTTCGATAATTTGTTACGTATTATTAAATAACCCTACAACATATAAAACGGCAGTTTTTTATAGCAAATTTATTACTACTATTAGTCTTAATGTTAAATGTTTCCCCACTTCATTTATGTGTGTGAATAGAATTTAAATTATTTTAACTACAACTACCCTCATCCACACCCAATGCAAAGGGCACTGCATTGGTACACCAAGTGCGGTGTATCTTGATCGCTAATTGCATTAAGACAAGATGTTCAGTTTTACGCTTCAGTACCGGTCCAACAAAATATATTCATATAAATATCACATGTTGAGCCCCTACAGGAATCGAACTTGCGACAAACGCGCTACCACTATGCTACGAAGCAGAATTTCTCTTATCCGCACCTAATTGTGCATTAGGTATTTTTTTATTACGTGAAGGCAAGATGATTAGTCTCACGCTTCTATGCAACTCTGAAGTATCACATAGTATATAATATTATATATTATGAAGCATTTATAAGAAAAATCAATATTTCATATTGACTCCATCGGGAATCAAACTCGAGACAGAGGCGAGGGACATGGATGAAATTTGAAATGCATTAGGAAAAGAAGTATGTACATTGTACATATTATGGACATAGTACATGTAAAAGTTTTTGCTTAACTCATGTTTTTGTTTACTATAAACTCGCTTGCCAAAAATCAGAACTGTTCTAAAACTAAAATATAATCTGGGATCTAAATTTGTCCTGCGCTCGCGCATGTTCTTATTTTTCACAATTTCTACACAATTTTATGATTGATGTAAAATTAATGTTTCCATTTTTTTTTTTTTTTTTTTCATTTTTTTTTTTTTAAAAAGAAACATTTGAGTTTTTATGATATACTCAAATATTTCAATTTCGGGCTGCTTTCAAATAGTCGGAAATAACTGTGTTAGAAAGCAGGAAACAAGTTGTGCTGGAGTGGGATTCGAACCGAGAGATTCTAATCCGGAATTCTTGAATCTACCACTAGACCACAACCCGGTTCGAATCCATTGTTCCCTTAAACAGTAACAAATCATTGTTTACGTTATTTGGTGCATTTATTATCCCTTATAAATTATTGTGTCATTTTAAAAATGCAAGTAATCGCCTGTTTTGTACAATGAAATAATGAAAACGCCCGAGGGGAAATAGTACAAGAGTATAGAAAAAACCGAAGAAACAAAGACTTAACAAGAATTTCCGGTTTCTTCTGGTCGTTTTCTACTTCTGTTTGCAAATTCCCGTGCCTCCTCTGTACTTTCTTTCTCCGTCCTTCTATGACATCTTTTCTTGGCTCGTTACACACTGGTACTCGCTTTCTTTAGCTTTTTTGTCTTTTTGTAACGTTTATGTTTCTCCTTCTGGTCTAGAGACATTATTAACATAAAACAATTTTAAACACAATGGGGTAGAATTACGGGCCGGTAAAGCACAGAATATGTAGGTGGGAGGTATCGCTGTTTTACTAATCAGTATATAATATGTATTGAAACATTTCTTGTAAACATGTCTTATATGTAAAACGTGTCATTGTAATTCCAATCCACTGTCTGATTTCACAAAAATTATAACGACAGGCATAAATTATTTCATAATTTAGATTCTATTCTCACAAGACACAAGGCGGAGATTCCAGGGAGATTTGGTTTTATTATCGCAATTGATCAAATAGATTCTCTTCCCGAGTATGCCTATGTTATTGTAATGTTCATAAAGTATATATTATTTAATTTACAATATATTACAATTGATCAAATATATTCTCTTCCCGAGTATGCCTATGTTATTGTAATGTTCATAAAGTAGATATTATTTAATTTACAATATAATATATGGATTTAAATATTATTTAAATCCACGATAAATTATAATAATATTAATGTTTTATTTTACACGAAATTATTTTTTACTCAGCGGCATACAATTATTTACAGAGGTAAGTACTAGATATTACTTTGTATAACAACTATATAGGTCCAAACCAGTAGGAGGAGGTGGAACAATAAAAATAACATGTAGGAGTTTCGTATAAATTGACGGCGTTAAAATGTATATGTATACGGTGTGTCGAACTAATTTTAAATGTTACATTTAAATTATGAATCGCGTTTTTTGGAGAAATCGTTTATCTCTTTTCTGTCATATTTTACCCTATTGCATAGAAAGAGAGGCTTTACGATTATGGAGTTGGTAGATTTAGTAAATTTAAAAGTGTTTTGCGCTTGGTCCGAAACATGTGAAAAGATTCAGAAAAATCCGGCGCGTTTTTAAACAGCCCTTTCTATGACTGTCGAATATTCCGTCCAATTCTAGAATCTTCTCGGTCTTATTATAAAACATTATGATAATTTGCAATATCTAAACGAACATAATGTTTTAAAACACACAATGTATTATATTTTCTTGAGACAATTCCAAAAGCTCGAATTTTCATACGTAAAAATATCACACCTGTTCTCCTCTATGGCTGCGAATCGTGGCACCTAACCAGGGCCCAATATAGCAGACTTCTGAGTTTTGAGAATAGGTGTCTTAGAAGAATTTTTGGTTTGCGGTGGTTTGACTTTGTGAGGAACACAGTGGGACGGACACAGCAACCCTTGGTATCTACTATCATCCGGCGAAGGCGTTTCGACTAGCTAGGCCATATACTACGTAAGCCTCCCGAGAGCCTTAACGATACTTGCCTATTTTACAAGGCATCAGGTTCTCGGCGTCCGTCCTGGTCGTCCACTGTTGACAATTCATCGGCAGTTTGCGTCAGAGCTGCGGGACGTGGACTTGACTTAGGAGGATGCGCGGGAGCTGGCGGCCGATCGCTTGGCCTGGAGGCAGTTTGTGGATTCCATATGCTCCACATAGGGAGCGGATATGGTATGACGATGATGATGATGAAAAAAGTTCGTTAAAAGTGGTAAATACTTTTGATCTACATACACCTGTATTTACATAAATATATACCATATATGATTAAATTACACAATTTTATTGTTTATAACTAACTTCTTGCATTATTGATGTAATTATATGTATAATATTATTTTTTTAATCGTTTGGATCCCAAAATTTATGTCAAATACATTCAATGAAACTCCACAATTATTTATCTAGACATAGAGGACCTAAGCCGTATATTTTTTCCCATCAATGATAATATATTCCCTTCATTCCTCCTTGAATTGTCCAAGCACTCTTCTCTCTCCACTAAAATGCAGATTTCACTAAATTCACCTAAGCTTCTTATCCTTAGACTCCTTCTAGACTTCCTCCATATCCACGAGTATCACTTAAAGGGAAGTTGGAATCAAAATACGAATAGGTTACAAAATGCACGTTCCACCTACATACATATATGTTATATTATATAGCACTCAGAAATCGCCATCGCAATCGTGGGCGTACAACGAAAACTGTACAATTACACTATGACTGAAAGAACAAAGATAAAATATTAAATTTAATATGAACTTAAAAATAATTACTTTTAATAAGAAATAATGTATTTTCAATGATTTAAACACTGACTTTGTGGATAATTGTTTTTAATTACAAAAATAAATCAAAACAATTATGTATTTTGAACCACTTATATTTTTTGGGTTATGGTGTCTATGGCGGTGGATAGACTTTGTAAGGAACACAGAGGTGAGGCAACGGACACAGCAACCCTTGGTATCTACTGTCATCCGGCGAATGCGCTTCGGCTGGCTAGGCCATATACTACGTATGCCTCCCGAGAGCCTGAACCATGCGTGCCTATTTTACAAGGCATCTGGTTCTCGGCGTCCTGGTCGTCCACTGTTGAAAATTCGTCGGCAGTTTGCGTCAGAGCTGCGGGACGTGGACTTGACTTGGGAGGATGCACGGGAGCTGGCGGCCGATCGCTGGGCCTGGAGGCAGTTTGTGGATTCCATATGCTCCACATATGGTATGATGTACCTACTAGTTTCGGTAACACGTCTTTTTAAAGGATATGGCAATACGTTGCATTTTTCAAGTTGATAAGTAACCTTGAAAAAAACAACGTGTGGTAGAAAATGGGTGGTACAAAACTCCAAAAATATAAATAGTTTAAAAAAAAAAATTGTTTTATTTAATTTTTTTGGATTAATGCTTCCTGAACCAAATACAGATTAGATACAGAGATTTTCGTGCAAATAATCATTGTAAAGGTATTGTTATCTGTAAATTAATTAATTTTGTATCTTTGCTTTCTGGCATTTTACGGTCAAAATTTGGTGTAACTGATTAATTGAATTAATAAGATATGTGCGCAAATTTAAAAAAGCGGCTTTGTTTCTATTCGGACACTTAAAGATCTTTTTTAATATTCTATGAAAATAAATTTTAGTTATTGAGTTTTATTTACAAGCAATGACGTAGTTATCCGGTTTGGCTGGTAAACTGAGAACTTATACGTGTGCACATACGAGCAATATCCTTCTAGTCATATCTACTATCGCTGTGAGCTGCAGTAAAACTTTTCGTATGAAAACTTGTTCTCATTGCACTGGGCTAAAACATCGATTGGAAATGTTTGCAAAAAACTTCCAACAAATTTTACAACCTTATATATTTCATACTCTATCTACATAATGTTTTTACTTCAAATGCATTGTATGTGTCCGTATCTTATCTCATTGTTTCTGTACCCATTGTGGTGCAACGGTTAACGCGTTGGTCTACACAGCATGAGGTCCACGGGTTCGATTCCTGACGGGTTCAATATTTCAATATGTTTGAAAAATAATTGGAAAATATTAAGTGTGATACCTTGGGCTTGATTGAGGCGTAAGAATTATCATCATGCCATTATATACCTAACAAATAATCAAGATTCACTGCCTATGAACCATTGGGTATGGGTAAGGGAAAGAAGTACAGCTTACTTAGTAGTATGTGTATTTAAAAATGTTTCTAACGTATGCCTCCCGAGAGCCTAAACCATGCTTGCCTATTTTACAAGGCATCAGGTTCTCGGCGTCCCGGTCATCCACTGTTGACAATTCGTCGGCAGTTTTCGTCAGAGCTGCGGGACGTGGACTTGACTTGGGAGGACGCACGGGAGCTGGTGGCCGATCGCTTTGCCTGGAGGCAGTTTGTGGATTCCATATGCTCCACATTAGGGAACGGATATGGATGATGATGATGAATGTGCCAATATTTTTGAGAAGATTATATTTTATATAATGTAATAAAAGCTGATTAAATTTAACATATTATTAGATAATATTCGCATTAAAAACTACATTTTTTAAAAACAACATTCGCGTATCCTAATTGAATAAACGCGTTTTTTGGGTTAAATTGAGAAAAACGTATGGTCATAGCCTATTCGTGGGTATACAAATTTAATGTATATTATGATTTTGTTTTCACTCCTGTAAAAATAGGCAAACAACGTTTTAAAATGCTAACTTACCTAATATTTTTATGACATCTTAATCATTTAAATGACATTGAGAATTAAACAAGAGCTTGCTTCACCAAAATTTCGGAAAAATAAAATCAATCATATAAATATCCAAATTTTGTTAAGGTAATAAAAATTATATTTCAAACACAATGTTCCCTTTAAATATGTGATGAGTAATATATTTACGAAATTATATTTTGATTCGTGTATATTTTACAGTTTTTATCAAGATTCCATATACCCATTTTTTTGGTCCAAATATTTAGATCCACCCTTTCTCTTTTTGGTACAAAAGTTCTTAAACCTAATATTTTCGGGTTCGTAAATTTTTAGGATGAGATGGATGTAACAAAAACATTTCAATTTTCACGGAACTAAAAAATTTTCAATCAAAATTCTTTCCAAGTGGGAATTAAAATCGCCGAGATAATTTTAAATAATAAAATGTAATTTTTTTTTGTAAACAGCGGCCATCTTTGATTCACAAAATATGGGGAAAATAAGACAAGATAATGAAAAGTAATTGATTTTAAATAAGTTTACAATAATTATTGTACATAAATTTACAGATACATGGGGAAATAATTATGCAGTTCTGTTTTAAAGCTTTTATCGCGCTTTTGTGATTGTATTCAATAATATTTTAATATTATAAGCTCTTGTCACAACTTGATATTGCGATTTACAAATACCTACATTGAAAAAGGATATGAACATTTTAGTTCAATTATGTAACATTTAAATTACATACTGTAGTTATTTTTAAAAATATATGTAAGATCGATTTATTGCTTAGTTTGTAGTAGTAGTGCATTTATATAAATGTTTATATTTAAAATGTGATTTTTATATTAGTATTTCATGTGTGATACCTTGGGCTGCTACTGAAGCGTATGAATGATCATCTTACTACTCGTACTACTACTACTACTACTACTTTCCCTTAGCCGCACCCAATGATACATACTGCATTGGTACACCAAGTGCAGTGTACCTATCTTGACTATTTTAATACACGAAGGTAAGACGATCAGTCTTACGCTCAGTACCAGTCCAAGGTATCACACATGAAATATACAAAAATCACAAGTAAATTAACCGCCTACGGGAATCGAACCCGCGACCTCAGGCACGGTAGTCAAATTCGCTACCACTATGCTACGAGGCAGACAAATCTTATCATGAAATTAAATGATAAAGATATACTGCACTTGGTGTACCGATGCAGTGCCCTACGCACCATTGGGTGCGGATTAGGGAATGTAGTAGTAGTAGTAATATTATTATTATCATTCTACAAGTAAGAATATTAATTTGTCGATCAATTTGATACATTTAATTGAAGTCTATGTTGACAGTTAGCAATGCCACTGTTTTGTAATTTTTTTTTCTATTGGCGTTTTATTTAATTAATAAAAAACATGTTTTTTTGTGTGGTAATGAAGATACGATTTTTGAAAGTTCCATAAATCAAATACCGCGCCAAATACTACTATGTACTAATTGCGTCATTTTTGCAGGAGTGACGACATAAAATGGGTGGCTGACGGCGCTGCGGTAGGTGGTATTTCTCCAGCCAGTAACAAAACTGTCAAAAATCTATGCAAACTGATGCGGGACGCTCAGCAGGAGCACAGATAATATGGCGGGAAAACGGCTTTAAAAAGGAAATCGGAACACCGTAGATGCAAGGAGTGACGTCATTGTTTTAGGTTTTGAAATAAATATTTTTTAAACATTTTTTATGTATTTTTGCGTGCATTTTTGAGATATTTCATCTGACTTCATAATTTTTAAATGTTCGCGTCTACCTACACGAAAACATTATTAAAATTCAATTCCGGGTTGGGTCGGAATTGCTCATTGGATTCGATACAACTCATTCATTGCTTCGTATTACAAACATTTTGTAATTAATGCGCAATCAGTTGTGTTATTCCAAACAATTATGAGCCAAGCAAAGCAAATAGGAGGTGAAAAGGAGAAATTAGGGTGTTTTGTAATTTTTTTGATTGTGCTAAATTATGTATTTCCATTCAATACACAAATACATACAACACTGATAAGGAAAGCGATTGCGATTGAAAACATTCAATTGTGCCATAACAAATGTAGGCCCCACAGGAATTCACCGGAAAAAGAACATCAGGGATACAAAAAAATAATATAAAAACAATAAAATGGTGTGAAATATTTATATGTGTATAAGGCTAGCTAGATAAGAGCATTAAAAACAAGCTGAATTGAGAAAACTTGAGACAGATAGTACTTAATATTACACAGGTAAGCTTAGTTAGTAAGGAAATGTTTAAAGTTGTCGCTTACAACGATCGTAGTTTTACCGTTAGGAATTCAGTTAATTCATTTAATTTTATTTAATTAAAGTTAACTTCTTATGTCTTTGTGCGGCTTATTTCTATAAAGCAATATTTCCAACCAACCACAGGGGTTTGTTTGTTAGATATTTTAACTTTAAAAAAGCCTCCTTGATTTACGGTAGGCGATTAAAAAGGAAATAAAATTTATGCAGCATTTGTAGTGAAAATCATGAAATCACAGATATTTAATTCGTCGATGACACATGCAGGAATATAAGAGTAAAAAAATCCAAGGTTTTTTCAATTTTAAGTTTAAAACATTTTAAAAAAATTTTGAAATTTTTTGTTTTCCTTTTTTTTTCCCCAAAAAAAAATTTAAAAAATTTTTTTTTTCGTAAAATTTTAAAATAAATTTAAATAAATTTTTTTGGGAAAAAATTTTTTTTTTGGTTTTTGGGTAAAAAAAAATTTTTTTTTTTGGAAAAAAACTTTTTTAAATATTTTTT
>JAGVSP010001856.1:0-67076 GCA_022494985.1 Micrasema minimum
TTTTCTAGATCAGTATAATATGACATTGTAACGTAATTTGGAAAACAAAAAAAAACGCTTTTTAAAAGGTGTATAAAACGACAATTCAAAATAATGTACAAAAGTGATAAGTAATCGTTCCTGAGCACCTTATACATATTCCCAAGAAGCCGATACGTTTACCACGGATGTTTTTGTATGTAATTGAACATTGGTTCCGCGATAAGAAATCAATTTTATCACTTTAACTTTTAAAGTAGACATTTACATTTCAGGGGCCCTAAGATCGAAATCATTAGGAAAAATTAAAACTAAATGTGCCGACACAAGAGGATAAACATCCATGAGCCGTTTCGGGGGGAAACTAGAGATAGCATCGCATTCCTACGGAGTTTAAATATAATTTGATGACTAATTTGATATTTATGTGAGTTTAAAATACCAATTTTCAAAATAGACCTCTCCTACACGAAATTTGAAATGCATACCGCTATAAAATGATACAAATATTCAGATACCATCACTTTGAATGTGACTTGTACCTTTTTTGGCTTTTCTTACTCGAATATTATGGTGCTCAAAGAACTGGATTAGTGGATAAGTCTAATAGGTCGTGTAATAAGTGGATAAGTCTAATATTTTTTTGTAAATTCTAAATTTGTGAAATCCAAACTTGGTCCTATTATACTAATTATGTAAATATTCTATTATGTTTAGTACTACAATGTGTTATGTATAATACTACAATGCCTCCCTGACTCGACACGGACTATCAAGTGAGACGAGGCCAGATCATTGGCATAGGTCTCTACTGATTGAGTTGCGCATCCCATTATTGTGATCATATTAAATGTGAAATGTAAAAAATAAATAAAAAAGTGCCTACTCTAAACGGATATAAAAGCAAGCTAAAATACATGATTTAAGCATACAAACTGTGGAAACAAATGGGAAGAAACGGAATGCTCTTTTTCATTTTACTTCACAGTTGGCTAAGACTAGATAATGGTGTGGCAATTTATATTGGAATACGGAGATAAGAAGAATGGATATTATCTAGTAAACGAGACTGTGGGTTGTTTAAGTGCAAACAACTTAAAATGTCCTAAATATAATTAAAATATAAACTTAAATCGTCCGCCTCGTAGCATACCTAGTTAGCGCATTTGCCTACCGTGCATGAGGTTGCGGGTTCGATTCCCGTAGAGGGTCAACATGAAATATTTATTTACGTGTGATATTCATATTCATTTATACCTTGGACTGGCATTGAAGCGTAAGACTGATAAACCTACCTTCACGCAAGTAAAATGATCAAGATACACTGCACTTGGTGAACCAACATAGTTCCCTATGCACCATTGGGGGTGGATAAGGGGAAAGCAGTAGTAGTAATAGTACTTAAAATATTTATTCAAAAATATATTAAAATCATTAAATAACTACGACTTAAACTAATTTTGAACGGGTGGTGGTGGCCTAGTGGTAGCGTCGCCGTCTCTGAGTCTAGAGATTTCCGGTTCGAATCCCCACTCCGCGAAGATTTGATTTCTATTTTCAAGCACAAGCCGCCTAGGCTTTATTGAAAATATTATTCTCAAATTGAAGATTGCACAGATTTCTTTTTACCAAAAAAAACGACGATTACTAGGTATCTAAACTTACACGATAACTATCTAGGTTCACGACATAATTTTTTTTTTACAAGTTTTATTTTTAATGAAATTTTTGAAAACTTGAACGACCCGAACATTTTAGCGCAAAGCTTTGGATTATTTCCTAGCTAGACTTGAACATTGTCCAAGAGGCAGCCTTCAATGGCTAACTTTGTCCATTTAGAGGTCGTTCTTTGGCCAGTATGGCGGTCCTACGGTATGGCCATATACACTTCCCATTACAATGTTTTGCACAAAACGACATATAGGGCAGGAATTAAAAAGAAGGAGTTAGAAGCATCCTTAAATCCCATAGAAAAAGAACTCATTTATCATGAATGGTTTATTTCATCATAAAACAACATAACTGATTTCTATGATTTATGAATATTGTAATTTAATATCAAAAATCGTTTTTAAATTTTTTAAACCCTACGAACATTAAATGGTCCAAAATCACTCGCATACGAGTGGAAATTGTTATTTAAAAATAAAAAAAACATTAAATGGAATAAATGATAAGGGTGCATACAGGCCAAAAAAAAACATGTTGGAATTTGGTTAAAAGATCCATAATGTAGGTATATAATACATTGGTAGTACTTGAAATTTCCTGATGCATTTTGGTCCTGAAGGGATTTTTAGTGCTTATTTTATAAGAACATAAAATAATTATTTTTGAAAAGTCTTCATGAGGCATTTAATCATGTCCCTCTAGAAGCGTAAACGGCAAAAAAAAGGAGAATTAGGTATTTACTTCGAACAAGAATTCACTAGAAGGGGCGTTTCCATACAAATTTTCCAAAAATATAGTTAATTTCATAACACAACTTATTATCAAAATCTACTGTCTAAAGACTCCAGCACTTAGGCCAATACACGAAACCTGTGACGTAGATGTCTAGTGATGACGTGGATGCCTATTGATGACGTAGTGAGTGACGTGGTGGGTAACTTGATACCTCAGACACGGTAGTATTCTTCAAGTATGGAATGTCACTTCTCTGAAATTCTTGTTCGAAGGGTATTTACGATTAATTTCATGATATTTGGTGTATCTCCAATATCTATGACTTTTAAATAAAAATAACATTAATTTGGGTTTCAACTGCATTAAATCTACTTTCATCCTTCTTTTTCCGACACCACGCTTCACTACCATACATGATTTGGGTTACTATGCCGTTTATGTGGTCTCTGCGTTGCCGACGTTTCAGAGCACATTCTAGTGTCCATCTTCAGGGCTGATGGATACTGCAATGTGCTCCGAAACAACACAAAGCCCACACACGCGGCACAATAACCCAGAAAAAACGTTATTTGTATTCTCAAGGCCATGAAAACTTGCGAATTTTGAAATTATAAATTTTATATAACAATATTCTTTGAATTTGTGTTCCCTACGTGTTTGTATTAAGCTGAAAAAGGCTTTCATTTGCACAATTGTATTGCCTCCATGTTCGGCAAAAGACGTACCGCTTTAGATTTCCATATAAGAGAGTAAAGTTTCATACAGCTAGGCCGAGAAAAGGTTCTTGCCAGTTAGGAAATGGTTGCAATTCCATAGATTTATAAGTGCATTTACATGCAATGCAAAATGCATTGACGAACAATGTGTTTTACTATTGTGTAATTCGTTTTTCAAAAAACTTTTTATCATGTCGAAAAACGCTTAGTTTTTTTTATTTGTTTATTTATTTGGTCTTTACCGATATCGATAATTAAACCACATACAAACATTACATAATATTATTACATATTTAACAATTTTAAACCTTAACTACATACAATCTAAATAATTTAAAGGGTAAAATATAAATACATTGAAATACCAAATTGTAATCAGAGAATCAATTATACATATACCTATTATGGTTCAAAAGTAGATAATTTAGTTAGGTTCCTCTGTATTTACGAGTATGTTTGCCAAAATAAAATCTTGAAAATAGTACATACTTTGTGAGCTTAAATTTTTATTTGTTGTGGTACCCATTTAATAAGGTACCACATATTATCTTCATACTTTTTAAAGTTACCTTTGATTTATATTATCCGTCTCGTGGTATAGCGGTAGCGCGTAGGACTACCAGGCAAGAGGTCGCAGGTTCGATTCTTGATGGAGGTCAATATTAAATATTAATAATTATTCAAACATGTGATATACACATAAAAATATTTCATAAGTGATACCTTGGTACTGGCGCTGAAGCGTAAGACTGACCATCTTGCCTTCATGTTACAAATGATCACTGATTCACTGCACTCGGTGTGCCAATGCAGTGTCCTATGCGCCATTGGGTGCGGATGAAGGAGAGTATATTATAATACATAATACTTATAATTTTATGTTTTGATTGTTTATAAAATCTTTTTTGACAAGATACTTGAAAATTTTACGTTTGGTAAAAGTTGTAGGTAATACCGAAAAAAGTATCCACGCAGATTTTTTTTGTAGCACTGTTTGTAAACGAAGAAGGCCGAGTTTTTTTAGAATCGTTAAAATTCATATCATTTTAATCTTGGTAAATAAAAAATAAATATACGCTCGGAATTTAATTCTAAGAAATGAGTGACGATCTTAGCCGAAAAATTAATTGGAGTCCAAGTATACATTGTAGTATTAAAATTCGTATAAAAAGCAACCATGAACTTGTCTATATTGCTAACATAGCAAACATTATATCTATAATCGTAGGTACAGTGTTTTTATTCTATGCCTAGCCGACTACCAGCGCAGATGGCAAGATAATGGCTTACAATAGCAGGCCGGTAGCTAAAAACGCGGTAAGCAAGATCGGTATCCGTATTGTTTATCCGGTAATTTGAATTTATTGCTGAGATAGCGATTGCATTTATAATGAATAGTCTGTGCAAAAGCGGCGGCGTTTATCGGGTTGACCGCAATCCAATTTGTCCTTTGCCTCATGTTGCAATTTTTTACATTAATTACCTAAGAGGCGTTGTTCGCTGTTCACATACCAGTAACATTCCAGTGAATCAATAAAAATATCGTCCTCTGATTTTAATTTATTTATTTATTTATTCATTATAAACGCCTATACAGGCTTTTCATAAAAAGAGAATACAAAAATATTTGCAAATACATAAAAATGAAAAATATATATAATACATATATATGCCTTAAATACACAACAATACAATGCTTCATTTTATTACAAAATGACTTGACTGATCCAATGCTGGAGTTGAAGGGATCAACACCCTCGCACACCAAGTTGCCATTCCTTTGAACCCTTTATGGCGTAATTATAAGCGTAATTTCTATTTTCGGTGTTTGGATCAAACAAACGGCAACTTCTTGCGGTGCGACCCGGTATGCGAGATCTGACCTCATTCAACAACATTGGACAGTCAAGTTTATTATTAATTAATTTATTTAGAAGAACAACATCATTTTGTAATCACATCAATTCAAAATTTACCATGTTTTGGTAACATGGAGCATCCTGAAAAAAGTTTTTAAAAAAAAAATAAAATTACCTACCAACATTTTGAATGTGTACAAATACTTGTAGACGATGTTCCGAAATTTGTCATATATGGTTATCAGATGATGGGCGGATTGGACAATATTGTAATTCGTCATATGGCTACTCGACCGAGCCAATGACAGGTCATAAGCCCTGTAAACGCCTAGATAATCCACATTCGTTTCCAAAGTTTCTCTGTCTCTGTTGGGATATCAATAAAAAGGTTTTCATTTATTTTATACAATTAAAACACCGCACACTACTTTATATTTTTTTAAATTTGATGATGACACCTTACAAAAACTCACAATACTCGATTGTAAATTTTGATTGTTAAGATTTTTCTAGAATTTTTTATAGCGTTTAGTTACTATAAATTAAATATATCTACCTAATCGTGCAATCAACCATCATTGTTTTGATTTTTTTTTAAATCTTTTTTTTAAGGTGTCTTCTAACTCCGAAAGTTTGTTTTTAAGATTTGTGATTATGTTACGTAAAAAGCTTTGTTTTTATTCTCAATGCAATTTGCGAAAGTACTTTTATTCACTAATATATCTACATATTTTAATAAACATAATAAAAATATTTGTTACTGTTATACTAAAATCTTATTTATCTATTAACAGTCTCAAAATTGATATTTATGAATGTAATGGTTTTTGTATTTAAAATTATAAACGGGTATTCCTCAAAAGAGTTGACAAAAAAATTATATGATAATCAAAATCAACATGGCCATGAAACCCGAAATAGAAATAGACTGAGGCTACCGTTTCGTAAAAAATCTAAGTCACAAAATTCGTTGATGCATCGAGCAGTGAAAATGTTTTGAAGAAAGCCTAGGTTAAGAAAATATATTGCAAGTAATATTTAATAATAATGTTTTAAGGTTTTTCTATTTGCACAAAATAATGAAGTGTTTATATAAGAACAAACCTAAAAAATTAGGTATGTACTACTTAAAGATCAAATATATAAATAAATAAATAAAAAGGCTTGACTATCGGATATCCTTATAACTTCCTTATCCTTATAGGTAGCAGCAATACCTTAACGTGAAAAATTACAAAGGACTTAATTTAAGTGAAAATTATCGAATGTCCGAAATATAAACAGTATAATATAAGTATTTGTAAACTAATATGAAATAAATACATTGAATAATTTTGGATTTTTAATAATATCATTCTAAAGCAACGACGAGACAGACATCTTTGGATTTTACAATGATACTTTGATAACTATTTTAGGTTAAACATGAAGTTCAATGTAGGTTTCTTTAAATTCCCTTCGGATATGAATATCTGAATGTATTCTAAACTATCAGACTTATATCCGAAAAATAAATGTGTTAACATCTTAATAAGTGAGGAGATTGGAGATTAGAGGTGTGTAAAAAGGAATATAGCTAGTAAACCTGAACGGGAAACTGAAAATCCCTGATAAATCTGTAAAAAACAGTATGAATACCGAAAATCTAAGTTATATTTGTAATATATCCAAATCTCATTCTATTAACATCCCTATTGCGAGTAGACCACCCGTGGAACATCCTTGACGGCGTCAATCACCCAAACCAGCTGCATCATTTCCACTGATAGTTTAGGCAAATTGCTCCTAAATCGTTGAGTTTAAATAATTCGTGATTAGCTGGCACGACTTACTTCTCGTTGATGAGGCCTGAATCTAATTATCCACGTGCTATGCTTGACTCGAGGGGGTTGTTATTACCTTTTAATTAACTTGGACGTAATTTCACCATTTTCAAATTTCTTTTTTTACTATTTTAATTCATTTCACCTCGTGGGATCAATTCAAATCAAATTGATTTCATTGTGACATGTGTGATATTTCAATATTTCATAAATTTAAACTGTAATACTGTTTCAATGTAAAAATATTCCTATCGTCTTTCCTTAATATGATCAATACGCACTTGCAAGTGATGCAGTGTCCAATGCGTCATTAGGTGCGAACAGGAGAAAATAGTAGCAATAATAAAAATCCCAGTGATGTTCCAAGAGATTCTTTTTTTTCCCCAATATTTTTACATTGTAAATCAATAAAAATAAAAAAAAATTAAATCGTCTTATAATATTATAGTATCAACTGCAATATTTTTAAGGATCCAATTATTGAAATATTCACTTCATTAAAGCATTCATTTCATTTTGTTTTCTAATTCCTTCTCATTTATTACATTCTCACGACCTTTTGCAGATCTTTTGCCTGCTGGATTGATTGACGTTATGCGAAAATTGATCAACCAAAGAGTAAAATTTAAATTAAAAACATGCGATTTCTAATTGTGGCCATTTGCATTCTTGAATCGTTCAATTTTTATGTTTCATACTCACGTTGTTATTTTCAAGTTGTATTTTTTTAGAACACTTTTTTCACTATTGCGGCGACCGAATACGGAGATAAACGAAAAAACTTTAGATGAAAAAATAAATTAGATTATTCGCTTCTTCGCTGTATTCGCTCGCCGCCGTCCGTGAACGTGGCTTTCCCGTTAGTGCAACCTGTTTAAAGACATACTTACATTTTTTACGTAGCGACAAAAAATATATTTAAACAACATCAAAAAATTCCGTAAAAACAGCTCAATTGCAAATAAAAATACGTTGACTGACTTTCGCTTAACTTGTCCAATTGAAATAACCCTTCAATAAGGCGGCCGCTCTCTTTAGGATACCAGGACCTCAACAGGACTGGTTGGATAATACCGAGATGATTGAAGCTGAGAATCAACATGTCACCCTAACTCGCAGCTCTGAATGGATTCGTAATTTATTGGGCTGTAATGGATGCTGCGGCGTGGTAATCAATTCTCAACGGACGATTAGCGTCAATCCGACAGGTATCGACCGTTAGCGTTATGAGAACGCGCTGATGTTGTTAGAGGCATCCTTGAAGTATCGTAGTGGTTGGCACGCTGGCTAAAGTGCATGGCGTGCCGGATTCGATTCCCGTCCTGTCAATATAAAATATATATTTTAATGTGGTTCATCATCATCATCATTTCAGCCCGTTGAGGTCCACTGCTGGACATAGGCCTCCCCCTGCCGTCTCCACTCCTCCCGATCCCCCCATCCACTGTCTTCTAGCAGAATTCCTGATGTCGTCCACCCATCTCATCGGTGGACGTCCTGGAGGCCTCTGGTTTCTCGGTCTCCACACCAGAACGCGTTTCGTCCAACTGTCGTCCGTCATTCTGGCTATGTGACCGGCCCATTTCCACTTCAACCAAGCAATTCGCTCCGACACGTCGCAGACCTTTGTCTGGCGGTTTTTCGGTCTCTGAATGTTATTCCAAGCATAATTTTCTCCATGCTCCTCTGTGCAACATGCAACTTGTGGGAGGATTGCTTGGTCAGAGTCATTTAACCACATTAATGTGATTATTTTGGAGTAAAGGCGACATGGATATGTGTGTGGTACAGATAAGGGAAACTAGTAGTAGTAAGACGGCAGCGATTATCCTAAGTTTAGCGAGACTAAAGTAATGATGATTATGATACCTTGAACTGGCACCGAAATGTGAGACTGATCAACTTGACTTCATGTAGAAATTTATCAAGATAGATTGCATTTGGTACGGATTAAGATCCTCGAAATGAAATATTATGTGCAGCAATTGTTATGGTCCCTCGTCTCTTATTGCTGGGAAAGTATACAAGGTAATGCGCCGGGAGTTGTTTCTTGTATGTTTTAGGTCAGTTCAGCAAAACAGCGGAAAAGCTTACTTAGGATTTTTAAAAAACGATGATATTTTTAGTTAATAGATCAGGTCTGCCAATACCCAGCTTTAAGCTTATTTGGCAGTCCTGGACTATAAATAAATCATAACATGTATTCTACGTACACATTAAATAAATAAATACATAAAAATGTTTCTTGTAAATCACATATTAAGCTTGTAGGAAGGTGTCAAAACTAATTTCATTTATCACCCACTAAGAGGATAGCAAAGGGGCAGCTGATAAACAAACTTTTCATAATACCATATCCGCTTCCTATGTGGAGCATATGGAATCCACAAACTGCCTCCAGGCCAAGCGATCGGCCGCCAGCTCCCGTGCATCCTCCCAAGTCCAGTCCACGTCCCGCAGCTCTGATGCAAACTGCCGACGAATTGTCAACGAACTTACGAAGTAAAATTTTAGAAAACTGAACTCAATTTTGGTTATTGAATTGTGTTAAAACAAACACCGTACCCTTGGCCGTATACATATATTTAAAATATATTTTTTAATGCATATTTAGGCTTCACTTACCGAGATAAGCTCTAACTTCAATTCTAATACTGTGACTGGAATACTTAGTACTGCATTAATTCGACATTTTCAAAAGGTTAGTATACCATATCAAGTGAAATAATTATTATGTAGATTACATCTACTTGTTAATTCTAGCATTATATCCCACATTATCATAACTGCAGTACAATGCAATAATGCAAAATGATCGCATTATTTATAGCCAACCTATCACTTGTGATGGCAAGATAAATGATGGACAGACAATATGGCTGATACAAACGATTGTCACACACCGTGTTATTTATGGCTGGTAATTGCCATTCTATTGTAAAGTGTTATCAATTTCAGAAACCATTCGCTATGGGTGTAAAACACTGAACACTAAACACTAAACACTCCCTTTGTTTATGCCTAGGATTCAATAGATGAAGGCTTTCAGTTTATATTCTGTATTAATCAATAACCACAGAGCTTTTACCTAATAAATTAAAATACTCGTTCATAGCTCAAATATATTTCTTCGAGTAGTAATTTACACGCATTTTTAAAGAAACGAAGTTATTAACCTTAAAGTAAAAGTAAGTGAATAAGTAACCTTGGTCAACTAATTTCGAAACTTGCTCAAAACGCTTTTACACATGTTTTTTATCTATCTAAAAAAGGAAAATCAAATCATAAGTATTTACCCTCTTTAAGGTATGTCTTTAGTAAAAAAAAAATAATAATTTATGTTGGTAAATTATTTCGTTTTGGTGCAGCTGAAGCGCGATTTTTGTCGACTTTTATTTGACACGAGAGAGCCGTTTGCGTGAGAGAATTTAAGTATTGAATAAGGCGAAGAAAAAAGGCCGAACGAAAAATTCAGCTCCCAGGAGATACCAAGAGACCCACACCAGTCAATTCAGTAGAAAATTGCCCCTACCTTGGTATTATAGGGACTAGAAATGGGAGGAGATCTTCTGTCCTGCACTTCACTTCAAAATAACGTCACGAAACACAATACAGACACAAGTACACAAGAGATGTGAGTCTTTGAGTTCAAAAATGATTTTATGAGAATGAGTTTATAAGATGAGTTTAGATAAGCGAGTTGAGAATTTGCGTGCGGGTTTTTGTAGCGGTTGCTTTATTGTTGTAATTTTCAGACTACCCCCGCGAAGTGCCATAGATAATTCGGTATTTTGGATAGAGGACGGTTTAGAAGGAATCTAAGAATAGGAATCAAGGATTTACTGGGGCAACTTTTAAATAACTGAATGAAACAATTAAAGAACTTTGGATTGTACAAAATTATTTTGTATTAATTGATAATGATATAAATAAAGTTGTAGATCTTCAATTCATCCAATTTTATTCTATAGTGAGTTAGTGACTACATTATTAAAAAAACACGTATTTTTATGCAAAAAAAATTATGCAGACGAAATATACAGAAGAAATGTGTCACCATGTCTCTTATTACTTCATTTTCCTCTGTCTTTGGCTAAAATTATTGAAATAGATTTGAAAAAAAATATTGTAACTCAATCACATATTATTATGAATATCTGTAAGTATAAATGTTTTAGTCATTTTCCTAAAGTAAAAATTATTTTATGTCGTTGGTAAATTATTTCGTTTTGGTGCAGCTGAAGCGCGATTTTTGTCGACTTTTATTTGACACGAGAGAGCCGTTTGCGTGAGAGAATTTCAGTATTGAATAAGGCGGCGGAGAAAAAAGGCCGAACGAAAGATTCAGCTCCCAGGAGATACCAGGAGACCCACACCTAAACCCATCCTAAAGAATAAAAATACCAAATAATTGTTATCTTAACTACAATTTCTGAGCTCTCCTGTTTACAGATTAGAGTCTTTACTTAACAGCGTAAAAGCCTATTTTAACAGCACAAATTCTGCTACAAACTACAGTGTAATCCCATATCGAGAGTACCGAGGCTAAAGTCTCATTACATAGTGCCTGTGAGAAACGAGCTAAAAGTGATGAATGAACAATGAACATGCATGTTATTTCCTTAAAAGATTCTGCACTGCTCATAAGCCCATATAAATACGTTATTTATCGTAAAAGGAATCGGTCCGTGATTGATAGGGAGATTTTTATCTAAACGTAACATTTCTGTCCTACTTCAATTCATTTAAATAAGAAATATACAAATGATTATTTGATTTTGAACAAGTTATACAGTCTCCAATAAATTATATACAAATTAAAATCAAACGAATTATTGGAATAAACGATCGAGTAAATATTACAAATATAATTAAGTCTTTTAAAAAAATCTAAAACAATCCTCCTTTCGGTTTAAATCCTATAATTATTTTTTTTTAAATAGCGTAAATTATTTTCAAAGAAGAAAAAAGATTACGATAGTAACGTTTTCATAGTAAAAAAACACCAAAGTTAAAAGCTAATAGAAGCCTTGTATTTATGAAATAAAACTCACTTTCGTTTTAAACTACTTCCATATTTTTATATAAAAATACAAAGTAAGTGCTACAAACTTAGGAAAGATATTGTGAATATCCGCAATTGAATCTCTACAAAATTTGATATTTAGCTGGTATAGGGAAGACCCCAAGAGTCGTTATGCAAAGATAAAATAACTTTTTACAAACTAATCATTTGTCTTCGGAATAAATCAATACTCGCCTTTAGCCGACGAATTACCCAAGTAAATTGATATTTTGAGTTCCAGAAATTGTTTTAACTGAAACCAATAATTTACTCGGCTAGCCGGCCGTATAATGGGTCTCGTGTAAACGTCTTGTTCCAAGAGCGAGTGTGTTGCCATTCATTATAAAGCCTTATTAAACATGATATATTGACCGGGTAGATACAAAATTTCGATGTTCCTTAAACGTAGACTATTCCACTTGATATAGTTATACCGCCTTGGCTTAGTTTTTTAAAGCATTAACTTCACTTTTTATATTTAAAAAAAAATTGTTTTGAACATTCGTCAAATAAAAAATAAAGAAATTCAATACTATTTTAATGTGAATTAAGAACAAACAGTATTTTCTCAAAAAAGGCACATATTTATGTAGATATATGTAGTTACACAACACGAAAGCCGAGCCGATGTAATTTATGTGATTTTATTTTCTTTTCTCCTGCCTAATACGCCCCAAATGGGTACTTAGGTGCGCCTTATTTCATCTAAAGTAAACTATAAAAGAAAATAGTTATTAATAGTAATTAGTTAGAATCGCAGGAAGAATATTATTTAACAGTGAAAGCCCCACCCTTTCCCTAGACTGTTTTAAAGACTATTGAGTCTTTTTTCAGTCCAGCCAACTCTACCGATTTTTCAAGCTTATCCGTGAAATTTAATAGATTCAGTTTTAACTGGAAAAAGCGGAAGAAAAGAAGGTTAAATACGCGACCAAATGCTTTCATTGCCCCTATCACTGTCTCGGCTTTAAGATTGACATAAACAAATTCACCCCAACCTGCTCAAGGAGCTGGCCCAAATTTACAGTGATACGGATATTAGTAATTCTACCCCTTTTTTAGTAGTTTGGTTACAACCACCACTCGCCCAACCGCAAACTCCCGCCCCGCCCCCCGTCAACTACGCCCAGAGAAGACGCGGATTTTTGAGCGGAAACAATAATAACGACAAAATAGTAACTTATAAGAATATTATTTAGAAATATTACGGAGTAAAATTAGTTTCATACGAAAGTTTTGAAGTTCCGTAAAAAGCCAAAAGGTTTCTGCTACTGGGATTAAAAGCCATTCCCGCAGAGTTACGTGTAATATTTTATTAGATCTGTGTTTTTAGGAATTAGGAATTACAGGTATTTAAGAACCAGTTAGTGATTAAAGTTTAAAAGACCAGAAAATTATAAATTGTAAAATTGGATCGGTTTGTAAAAACTGGACCTTGCTGAGATTAAGTACCGAACCGCCCCGAGTTATGTTTTAATAATGCACGGATATACTGTCCCTTCAGCTGTTAATAATTACCGAAGCCTATAAACATTTCATAACATAATAAACACACTTGTTACAATGTGCGTGTCATTTACTTGAACGGTGCATTTGCCCCCTATAAACCATTTCAACTCACAACTGTGAAATGTTTCCACTTCCAAAAGCAACGAAGCAAGGGAGGAAAACCGAACAGGCAATGTATATAATTCAGTTCAGTGTTTATTTCAAAATATCAAAGGAGATAAATAAAATATTTATTGTATTTAGTTTTGCTTAATAATAGGTTCATCGTCTCAGCCCGTTGAGGTCCACTACTGGGCATAGGCCCTGCCCCCTGCCTCCCTCCATCGACTGTCTTCCAGCAGACTTCCTGATGTCGTCCACCCATCTCATCGGTGGACGTTCTTGAGGCCTCTGGTTCCTCGGTCTCCACACCAGAACGCGTTTCGTCTATCTGTCGTCCGTCATTCTGGCTATGTGACCGGACAATTTCTACTTTAACCAAGCAATTCGCTGCACTACGTCGCAGACCTTTGTCTGGCGTCGGATCCAATCGTTCCTTTTTCGGTCTCTTAATGTTATTTCAAGCATAATCCTCTCCATGCCCCTCTGTGCAACTTGCAACTTATGGGAGGATTGCTTGGTCAGAGTCATTGTTTCCGCGTCATAAAATAAGGACGGGCAGAATGCATTGGTTGAATACTCGAGTCTTGAGTGAGTTGGGAATGGAGCTTCGGAATGTGGAATTTAGCTGTCCAAAAGCCACCCACGAGAGATTCATCCTCCTATCCACCTCGCTGGTCTGATTGCAATAGGTTAGTTGACATGAAACCAGTTGGTATAAATATAAAAGAAGTCCAACGAAATACACTAAATAATAACAGTAACACAAATTTATCCGGGATTTTTATCACAAGATGATCAAATAACGATCGATGAATGTATGTGGCTTATGGAATCCATATGTTTCTCATAGGGAGCGGAAATTATTTGATGACAATGATGACGTAGTGACACTTGTCTGGACGTTCACTGCTAACCTATGAAACGTGGACCTGATTTGGTAGGATACACGGAAGTTGGCAGCCGATCGCTAGGGATATGTATGATGGATATAATATATAGGGAGCCGATATGGTATGAAAATGATGAGTTATGATACAAGGATACTACCTGACTCAAAATTCAAGAAATATTTTACTAAAAACTTCACATTATTATAATATAAGTATTCACATTTCACAAAGTGCACTGAATTATCCTACGCTAGGGTTTAAAATAGATAACCCTATGAAACTGAAATGAAATAAGTTAAGAAATTGATTGGGCATGATTTTGCAAAATTTGTACAGAATATGAAAAAAAATTCAGTTTCAACTATTTATTAAAAAAGGATGGGTAGAGAACAGAGGCGGATGGAGGCAAATCCTGGCAGAATATTTCCCCCCTTCTATCTATATATATAATATATATATATATATATATATATATATATATATGACTGCTTTGTCAAAACTGACTAGGTATTTGAAAAAAAAAAGGGGCAGAAAAATTTTGAAACAAAAAAATTACTAAGGTATATTACATTACGCAAAACGTCATAAACTTTGGACAACTGCTTATTTCTTATGGAACCTCACTACGGCCCTAAAATAATATGGGATTCTGAGTGTGAGAAATGTTTTTTTTTTAAATATTGGCAGATTTTTATACCGTGTCATGAACCTGACTATGTGTGGGCAAGATATGGAAGCATTCAAAACAGCTCGGAGATGATAAATATATGGTCTCCAAGATGAGTGATCGGCCACCAGTTGCTGTGTATCTTTTCAATTCACGTCTACAGATACGAATCGACAATAGATTTTTAAGATTGTAGGAACCTTATGCTTTGTATATTATAAATCCGAATATTATCAATCCATGCTAATCCCATAGCAGATACCCTATTTTTCTCCACCTCCACCCTTCGTGATCCTGGGTCGTTCTTATCTACCGTTTCCAGCAATTAAATACTTGAGTAATACTAGTAAATTAATCCAGCAGAACATGGCGGCAAATGTTGAGAGAAACATCTAGTCATTCGTATGAGCAGTGAGCAGTTATAACAAGATGACAACACAATTCTGGTGTCAGAATAATTTGCACTTTGCACTAATCTGCACGCTTTTTGTTATCTCATGCTGTTTCTATTTCACTGTTACTGCACACGACAAAAAAAAAAGCAACGAGTCAGGATTATTTTAATATTTATACCTAATACGACAAAAACTATTTTGACAAAATGAGATATCTATGGTCGAAATTACGTACATCCAAAAAACCAGGAATTTTGCAGAAAAACAAAAAAAACATTGACATGTTGTGCACAGCTTTTTAAATAAAAACAGTTTACTGTTATTTTTTATTTGGCGTAGAAATGGCGTTGAAACTTAAAAGATGGAGTAAAATATATATTTGTCTACTGAAAACCAGTATTTAGGGTAGAAGAAGAAAGAAGATTTGGTTAATTTTTTAACAAAATTAGGTATATAGTGATACAAATTAATATGGGTAGGTACTGAAACAATAACACTTGACCCATAAGTCAGATCTATCTCTTTTTTGAATACTTTGAAAAGATCCATAATATTGTAAGAGAAGGCATAAGTTTGGCAATTTTTTCGCAAAAACAGCTTTTTATAAATTGTCAGAATAATAAATAAATAAATAAATGATGACAGTTTGTGAATTTCCCTAGCAACGAAATCCTTCTCTGTGCTAAGACATAAATGGCTCTTTATGGCCACAGATAGAGCTGGTCCTACGTGGTATGGTAATATTACTTCCGTGATCTCAATTAAACAAGCAAAAACTTAGAATCAAGAGACGCTATATTATAATATGTATTTGAACCGGGTTGTGGTCTAGTGGTAGATTCGAGGATTCCGGATTAGAATCTCTAGGTTCGAATCCCACTCCAGCACAACTTGTTTCCTGCTTTCTGGCACAGTTATTTCCGACTATTTGAAAGCAGCCAAAATGAAAATATTTGAATATATCATAAGAACTCAAATGTTTCTTTTTATAAAAAAAAACTAAAAAAATAAATAAATAAATAAAAATAACCAAAAAAGTTTGAAAAAACCTAGAAGGTTGCTTGAAATTAGATTAAATAAAATAGTCTCTTTAGATATATCAACATTATTTATTTTTAACATAATAATATTAATCAAGAAACATGCCTTTTTTGGTAAAATCGATTAATGTAAAATTATTTTTCATAGTATGTAGTCTTCTTATGTACTGATTTTTTTTTATTACAAGGTTTTTTAGTACTTTAATCATATTTTTATAACCTTCTATCCTACTGAAATCCCTATTTTTTTTTAAAGTATCCTGGAAAAGTTTTACCATGTTAAGAAGTTGGGTGTTTTTACACTTCTGCGTTATACGCATATATCCTTTATGTGTAAATCTGTTCTCATCTGGCTACTACATGATAAATCAGAGTGCTGTAATCGAATCTGAAAGTTGTATTGAAATAGAATCTCTTTACGTAGTTTATTGACAATACAATGCACAATTCAATTTAACAGGACGGGACCTATAAAAGCACTATTTTATGCGTTTAACAATCGTTTCTTGTGTCCAAGTGTGCATCTGTTACAATGCAGTGGTATAAATGAAACAATAATACATAATTACAATACTAAATCTTCGCAAGAGTACCTACTTAAACTACACAACGTTAAGAGTGTATGAAAATCATATTAAATATGTGTAGGTGCGTCGATATAATTCATATGTAATGTTTTTTACAGTTAATTTTGATTTTGAGTTGTTAAGTGTGAGAAAACATTTTAGCCAACATTACGCGATTGATTTTCTCTTTTATTTGTACAGTAAACAATAAAAGAGGGAAAGTTCAAAGCTTAGTTTAAAGTAGTCAGTGTTGCATAGTACAGTTAAACCAATCTGAAATCCCATTTATATACCTACATCTTTTCCCTCGCATAAAAAAAGCGGTTTGCTTATGTTATGTTTAAATATTGTTGAACAAAGGAAAAGCGCGTTGGGAAATTATAAAGAGTTTATAAAAAATTGGTAGATAAAATTAAAGGTTCAACTTCAGGTTTTTTTACATGAAAATAATATTAACTTTTTAACAACATTTTGAATGTATATAAATACTTGTAGACAAATTACTGGATTATATCCATGCATGCTGGGCTGATATCAGATATGATACAAATGACATTTGTCATATATCGTTATCAGATGATGGGCGGAATGGGGAATGTTGTAGTACATCGAGTGGCAACTTACCCCCAGCCAATGACAGGCCATAAGCCCTGTAAACGCCTAGATAATACACATTCGTTTTTAGAGTTTCTCTGTCTCTGTTGGGATATCAATAATATCAAATATTAACTTTGTTTTTTTTAATTAAATTAAATGTGTTTGCACTGATTACTAGTAGTATACATTTATTCGTATATTCCAAAAGAGGATGGGTATATGGGTATACAACATATAATGCAATGCAGCCTGCATCTGTCGCACTGCGCACAATACTAAGTTGGCCACTACGTGTATTCAATGCACAAGGGCTAATATGGCGCGAGAAATATTGACAGGGCGGTAATATATCTCCTCAAGATGGCTATTTTGTATGGAAAACTTTTGCCATTGGTGGAAAACACACGAAAATAGAAAAACACGACACTTATACAATTTTTAAAGCAAACGTATACTATTTGAAGGCATTTACCTACACATTCATTTTTTCCCTTTTAATTCAATCAAAAAATAATATGATACTTAAAAAACTTTTGGTTGTCTGTAAAGTCGGTTTACGGACGATAATTTTACGTGATAACGTCATAAGAAAACATTGATGAAAAATAGCACACTTTTATGAATTGAATTGAATTATTATTACAGAATTATCATTATTTTGTATAATACAAAGTAGGAGTTAATTGAAAATTATAATTTTTTTCCATAAATTAACAATTGCACTCGTTAATTTCACTTTCACTTTGTAGCTTGTGTGCAGCTGCTGTCTCCCTTCTTCTCGGACGCATCGGCCGATGGAGTGAAAGAGAGATAGATGCGTCACAAACCGAACGCTTAGGCCGATCGTGCCTCTCTATCGCTTGTTCCGCGCTCTCGCTTGCACACTCGGCTCAGGCGGAACGTGACAATGAGTCATGATTTTTCGTGTGTGCAGCCGGCGTTCATCGATTTATAAGACGTTATCACGTCAAAAACAAATCATTTTTTACCTAGAACACTTGACGTGTATACATGTTCGTACAGATTTAATGTATTAAGCTACAAATCAAATACCATAATAAAAATGTATTATACATCGCATAACTTGTATATATACAAAATAATGCTTGAAGTTGATTCAGGCACCACATATCTCATATTGTTAGAGTACATAGCACACTAACGTGTAATAAACTGGCCGTATCCTAAATTCAGTTCAATGCATTTGTCATGATGTTAACAATGTTATCTCGGGGCGTGGAATGCAGTTGTTCTTTCATATATTCCTCAATGAGATACGGTTAATAAAGATCAGTGCTTAGTCTTGAAAATAAAGTCAATACCAGAATTTGGTTTGAAAACTCCTAATAATTATTATTTAAGCATACTTAACTACAACAAAAGGTTTTAAATTTTTTTTAAGCGCTTGAATCACATAGATATCAACCGTGAAACAATTACATTATTTTACTACAGTTCAGAATGGTTTCAGAAGTAATAGCTAAAGTTAATAGGAACTGTTTTATTTTTTCTAAATATATGTTTTAAGTTTTAAGATGCATTGTATGTATAATTTATTGTATGTATAATAAAAAATAGATAGTAAAAAGTTCTGCTAGGGGAACTATAAATAGGTGCCCATCCAGAACTCCACAGTGCAGAATATTCTCACTGTTTTAGAAAAGTAAAAACGTAAAAGGTATATAAATAATGTCCTTCCCTAAATACTACAACTAGAATAAACTGACTTTGATTGTTGAGTGGTCCAATGTTGAGTGGTTGTAATTAAATGCTAAATTTGTAAAGCAATTTTATCAATTAATAAAAACAATATGTCCAGCGCCCTCTTATGAAAACGGCTTTTATCATAATACAACTTTTGAATTTAAATTGTAAAGAACACGGAAGTGAGGCAATGGACGCAGCAACCTTTGGTGTCAACGGAAATCCGGCATATCGGCTAGCTGAGCCTTATACTACGTATGTCTCCCAAGAGCCTTAACCACACTTGCCAATTTTATAAGTCACCAGACTCCAGGCGTCTCAGACGTCCACCTCTGTCGTCGATTCACCGAAAGCTTACGTCAGAACTGCGGGACGTAGTCCCTTAGACTTAGTAAGATGCACGGGAACTGATGGTCGATCGCTTACCTTAAAGGCAGTTTGCAAAAGACATATAATATGCTCCACATAGGTAGCAGATATGGAATGATGATGGAATTTATGCTATCTACCTTATACTACTCTTCCTTGTCCGCACTCAATGGTGCATAGGGCACTGCATTGATGCACCAAATGATTAAACTCTTGAATATTATGTCAGTAGACAAAAGAATTAAATATAATGTTGGTAATGAAATTAACAAAATTGTTAAAGGGATAATTCCAAGATATTTGCAAAACAAATTAAAAAACAATGACTTTTTTCATAAATATGCAACAAGAGGTTAAAAAAATATAAGATTAGAAAAGAAAAGAAAAACTTTGTCCTAGAATTGTCTCGTGTATAAGGGCATCAAAATGTATGAGGAGATGCCAGATGAATTAAAAATGAACAAAATTTAAAGTTATTTAGGGCTAAGTGTAAAAAATATACGTGTAAGAAATATTAGTGTAGATATTATATCATGGCTAAATTAAATTAATAATAATTATAGGATAAGTAAAATATATTAGTCTATGTAAAAAATTATATTTATACTAAATAAATATAATAAAAAATAAAAATATGTACTGAATTTTGGTAATTTGTTTGATGAAGACAAGATGATCATTCCCGCGCAAGTCCAGGGTTTCACGTATGAAATATTTTAACGACTGTTTGTTAGGTAATCAAATTTATCCATAAAGCGATATAGAGCATCACAACGCCATAAAAAGGCTCCTTCATATTGTACACGAAATTCATCGACCTTGTTCCATCGGATGTTGAATATTTGGTCCATACATCAGGATCACAGGGCCATCATTCAGCTGCCCCATACCATCACCGGCCCGCGGCCCGTGTCTTGTACCGAGAAACATCACGCCTAAATCATCAGCACAGCATGATCAGGACCCAACACAAACACAGCACAAACACAATACAATCATATTTGAATTGGACTTCCTATTTACCTGGCCAGTGTGTTGGTGACCGATGTTATGACGTAGGGAATCAGTTCGATTGTGTTGGATAAGGTTCATTTTATATTGAATGAAAAAGATAGTCGGAATATAGATATGTAAAACAAATTTAGTAGCGTGGACAAAAGACTATATTATATAAAATAGCGTTTTCAATACTGCAATACCGCGTAATTATTAATTGCTATGTGATTTTGACTTTTCCACGTTCATCAACAAATCACTCTCCTTGCACACATTGAAAACCTTAGTGACCAAGCACCGCATGCGATCTCTCGGGCGAATGTATGGTAAGACTATGTATGATAGGTGTACAAATGTCGAAATTAGAGCAGAGTGCAAGGCTGAGATAAGCATTATCGACAAAATTAAGAAATGTCTTTTACGATGGTTTGGTCATGTGGAGCGAATGAGTGATGAAAGAACGGCTAAAAGAAGTTTAAATGCAAGTGTGCCTGGATGTAGAAGCCGCGGAAGGCCGAGAAAGACATGGCATGACCAAGTACGTCAAGTACTTGAAAGTGGACATGTGAAAAGTCGGAATAATCGGGGTATGTGCATGAGAAGATGTATGAATGTAGAGGAAGCAAAGGAAGTCTGTCATGACAGAGTGGTATGGCATTCTATCCTCTCTGCCTACTCCTACGGGGAAATGGCGTGATGGAAAGTTAGTTAGTTAGTTAGCTTTGTAATTTTTTTTGGCAGTGGTGTCCTAAAACTGATCTGTTCATACGTTATCATAGTTTCACTTTTAATATTTTTAAAATTACCCCTAGAATATTAGTACCCAATAGTACATAGGTCCTCTGCCTCGTAGCATAGTGGTAGCGCATTTGGCTACCGTGCATGAGGTTCCGGGTTTGATTCCCGTAGGGGGCTAAAATGAAATATTTATTTACATGAGATTTTTATATGTATATTTCATGTGTGATCTTGGACTGGTACTGAAGCGTAAGACTGATCATTTTACCGTCGTGTAATAAAATGATCAAGATACACTACAGTTGGTGTTCCGATGCAGTACCCTATGCACCATTGGGTGTGGATAAGGGAAAGTAGTAGTAGTACATAGGGCACTGCATTGGTTCCTCAAGTGCAGTAAACCTAAATCATTGCCAGTCCAAAGCATCCTATTATATTAAATATTTTATCTTATTATATTATGTGGAAATAACATTTAAATATTTATTTCTTAATGAATCCTATAATAATTGAACCCACGAACTCATACATGGTATTCCGACACGCTCACCACGATGCGGACAATTAGGATAAAATCGTATGAACGAAAGTATATTTTTTTGTAATTAACTAAAATATTTAAGGGAAAAAAAACTAACACCTTATGCAATACGAATGTCACAAAAATGTATCATGTACAAGGGCATTAAAATGTATGAGGAGATTCCAGAAGAAATAAAAAAAGTTATTTAGAGCTAAGTGTAAAAAATATATGTGTAAGAAATATTAGTGTAGATAAGAATAGTTAGAAAAAAAAATTAAGTGTAATGTAAAATAATATTAAATTTTTTAATATATAACTAATTAAAGTTAAATAAAAAATACTTGGTACACTTCCACTTTTATTTATTTTGACCAGTTAGCGCTTTCACCCTGTAACGGGCATCTTCAGACTGGTAACATGTTGTACAAGACAAAAGTATAAATAGCAGTTTTTACAAAATAAATTTAGATACTAAACACATGAGATGGAAAAAGACAATATGAGAGAAAGAAGAGACGAAATACAAAACATGTGTTAAATGGCAGTAATGTAACAAAGTAGGTAATGGGGAACTGGAGGGATAAGTTTTATTATATTGCACAAGGCAAAAACAATTTTATATAAGAAATCTAGAAAAACCAAAAATGTACATGAGTTAAAGAGAGTCAGTATGAGATAAAATGAGACAAAATACAAAAACTATGTTAAATGGCAGTATTGTGAGAAGGTGTAGGTAATGGAAGGATAGGATTTTATTACAGGGATTATATTTAGTGGGTTAGGCTAAGGGTGAAAGTAATGGGGAATTTGAAAATTCTGTTTGCTGGTTAATTAATAATATATTGGCGTTATTTTTTATTCTATTAATTTCTAGTATTTCTAATCTATCCAATTTTGGGCCTTTATTTTCGACATGAAGGATTTTTACTTTATCTAGATTTACAAATCTGTTAAATGCGAAGCGTAATTAGAGTTATCTTTTTTTAATCTATGTGAAGCTAAATGTTCTTTAATTCTTATTTTTATCGATCTTCCGCTCTGTCCAATATATGCCCCGGGCAATCACAATTTAATTCATATACTCCGCTTCTATCAAATTTATTTATCGGGTCTTTATTATTTATTAATGCCTGGCCTAGTGATTTTATTATTATAATATGAAACTGTAAAATTATTTTTTATGTAATATTTGTTTGATTTTATTACTAGTATTCCCAATATAGTTAAGTTTTATCCATTTTTTATCTGTATTATTTGATGTGGGTATTAAACCAGCGCATGCCGCAGACAAAATATATTTTTCTTTTGTTTTTTACGAATTAAATTATCTACTAAGGAATCGTCATAGCCGTTATTACGCGCTAGTGTTTTAATGATTTGATCACATAAAATGTCAACCTTTCATTCATTAGTTCATAGATTACTTAAGGTTCCTCTTTCTTCAAATAATTACTTTAAAGAAATTCAAATCATTAAAACACTAGCGCGTAATAACGGCTATGACGATTCCTTAGTAGATAATTTAATTCGTAAAAAAAACAAAAGAAAAATATTTTGTCTGCGGCATGCGCTGGTTTAATACCCACATCAAATAATACAGATAAAAAATGGATAAAACTTAACTATATTGGGAATACTAGTAATAAAATCAAACAAATATTACATAAAAATAATTTTACAGTTTCATATTATAATAATAAATCACTAGGCCAGGCATTAATAAATAATAAAGACCCGATAAATAAATTTGATAGAAGCGGAGTATATGAATTAAATTGTGATTGCCCGGGGCATATATTGGACAGAGCGGAAGATCGATAAAAATAAGAATTAAAGAACATTTAGCTTCACATAGATTAAAAAAAGATAACTCTAATTACGCTTCGCATTTAACAGAATTTAATCATCAATTTGTAAATCTAGATAAAGTAAAAATCCTTCATGTCGAAAATAAAGGCCCAAAATTGGATAGATTAGAAATACTAGAAATTAATAGAATAAAAAATAACGCCAATATATTATTAATTAACCAGCAAACAGAATTTTCAAATTCCCCATTACTTTCACCCTTAGCCTAACCCACTAATATAATCCCTGTAATAAAATCCTATCCTTCCATTACCTACACCTTCTCACAATACTGCCATTTAACATAGTTTTTGTATTTTGTCTCATTTTATCTCATACTGACTCTCTTTAACTCATGTACATTTTTGGTTTTTCTAGATTTCTTATATAAAATTGTTTTTGCCTTGTGCAATATAATAAAACTTATCCCTCCAGTTCCCCCATTACCTACTTTGTTACATTACTGCCATTTAACACATGTTTTGTATTTCGTCTCTTCTTTCTCTCATATTGTCTTTTCCATCTCATGTGTTTAGTATCTAAATTTATTTTGTAAAAACTGCTATTTATACTTTTGTCTTGTACAACATGTTACCAGTCTGAAGATGCCCGTTACAGGGTGAAAGCGCTAACTGGTCAAAATAAATAAAAGTGGAAGTGTACCAAGTATTTTTTTATTAACTTTAATTAGTTATATATTAAAAATTTAATCATGGAATTCCACCAAGTAATGTCAATAAAAAATATAAATCAAAATAAAATAATATTAGTCCATGTAAAATTATATAGTACTAAATAAATATAATAATAAAAAAATATATACAATAAAATTAGGCGTGCACACTTATAAACAAATGTAGTTGAAATACCCTTTTATGACCACCATATTTAATCGGTATACACATCGGCAAATGATAACTGTCTGATCACTGATCACTTCTCTCATGTACCTACTTGAGAGCAAACAGTTCACTGGAATATTGGCAGGCTGATTTGTACCGATGTCGTACAGAGCGCGCATCTCGATTCGCTTTATATATCTTGATTTATTATTTATTAATGCTTTAACTTTGAACGAATCAAGACTATCACCTTTTGAATCGAGAGCAATTTTTTAGTTTTCAGCTTTCTTATAGGAAGTTTTTAAATATATTCTTTCTATTTTGTTTATATGTCGTGTGTCTTTTGGTTGATTGGATTTGGCCATTAGACGACGCTTGCTTTTGGCGGGAACATGATTTTTGTTCCTGTCACCATTGGCGGCGCAACACGCATGCGCCGACCGAAAATAATTAGTAACAAATTGACCACCGAGCGCGAGTGTTTGGTATTGTTTATAACCTCAACTCCGCTCCATTTTTATCATCCAAAGCAGTGAAATCTGAGAACAATCGCGATCCCTCCAGTTCCGTGTGTGCCATATGCTCGTAGTGAAAATCCAGCGGCGGCGGCGACTGCGAGGCGATTTATATACCTGTTACAGAAGGACAGTTCCGGTGAGTGCTCTATTTTCGTTATATCTTCGACCGGAGACCACGCACGCACATTTGCTTTATTATCTCTCATTTCTTTAATTATTGAACCAGTGACCTTCGGATGAAGCGCTGAGGCTTTCTGTTGGAAGATTGCGCGATCATCCCCGGGCGTTATAAATTGCCTAATCAGACGGGTATGACGTCATTAGCCAATAACGGGCGTTAAAAGTCACTCGTAATTTCGTGTTTTTAAAACACAAATTTATAAATTAAAACAACATTTTTGATCATTGTGTTTTATATCGTTGGACTTGTAAAAATATACTTTAAATATTTATAACGTTTCCAAGGATATTCATGCTATCGGGAACAACCCTATTGCTTTATTATTGCACAATAGTTAACATTTGCAATTTTTCCCTTTTTAAGGATACTATTTTTAAATTGTTTAAAATAACTGTGCTTGAAAGTACAGATTTCTCTCTTTTCAGATATTTCAACAATAAAATAATAAATTTATAATTTTTTGGCCCCATGAAAAAGTAAAGTAAGGTAAGTTAAAAAGTAATCAAGGAAAGGAGGGAAGATTTTCCTTTAAAACTTATATTCTTTAGATTTTCCATCTTCTATGCGATAATTTATCATCGGTGTACTCAGCAAAGCTAATTGAAGTAAGTAATAAGTAATAAGACTATTATATAAGTCAATCCCAATATAACTTTTATAAAACGAATGACCTTATTGGTTATCAGAAGCCTGTAGAGACACGCCTACTTTTGAATGAAGGGGTCAATTAAAAAAAATTCTAGCTTAAATAGTAAATTAATAAATCTGTACCACTTTTCCCTTGGTATAATTAATTACAGAGCTAACATTTTTTCTTGTTAGCTTTTACAACTGATTTACTCGATCATTTGGCTTCATTACAAGATTCTCCACTTATCTTTTCGTGTTTATTATATGCAATATAATTTAAGGTCTCTCATCTATTAGAATCGTATAGTAGAATTATTAGACCATAAATTTACAAATAAACAAGACTGGAGCAGAAAGTTACTTATGAAATAGCCCCATTTTTTTCATATCACCAAGGTGATTGTGAAAACTTAAATAAATAAAATAAACAGCGGTGACTTTCTTTTCAAGGAAATTAAACTGTTTGTACGATTTGTATTTTTAAATATATTTTTCGACAGTATGCACAATTACCTATAGTATGCATAATTTTCAGTAATGTTATGTTGTAGATACTATTGTGATATATATATATAAAAATGTTTTATATATTCATACATCTATGTAGTTACCTATGTGAAGCAAATATTTCATCATAAATATTACAATACCTACTTTAGTTGATAATAAATTTAGTTACCAAGTATATTATATTTTTCTCTGTAGGTTGCTACATTTATTTTCTCTTGTTTATGTATTTTTTAACTGTAAAAATAATTTATTTTACTATTGTTACCGAAAGATGCAATAAAACATTCATTAAAAGCTTTGTGTACGTTAAAATGTTTCAAAATCTTTGACCTAACAAAACATAATAGACGGTTTTAGGTAACGCTCATAAATACAATTTTCTTTCAAACCATTTTACTTTAGGTTTTTGGTTTATAGGTATAAGAGGTATTAGCTTTTTTAAAAAGGAAAATCAGAATGAAATACTGGTTATTTAATTCAAAATCACTTAAAAGTTATCGCAACGACAGCTTTATAGAGCTGTCACTTAAAGTGAATTGTAGCATTTTAAATTATACATTACTAAAATCTTAAACCAACCGAGCAACGATAAATAATATTCCGAAAACTCTATGAATCGCAACGACTCAATAAAATAGTAAAGCTCCGCCTACGATAGAAGACACGGTTATTTAGAATATATAAATTACCGTTTATACGCCAACGTTTTTTTTTATTTTATCTAAAAATTTCTTCTTAATCTACCTGCATTCTAGGGCCAGTGATTATACAGCATAATAAATCGTAGTAATCAATTTGTTACAAATATTCTGGTAAACGCCGGTTTGGGGACCAATAACATACCAATTTGTCATTAGTTTCCTATAGAAGGAGTACTAAATTTTCCTATATACACCCACCGCCTACAAAGCGTTGCACCATTGCAATAACACCCACAAAAAATGATAATTTACTCCGGACCATATGTTCCATTGGGTTGTCTCGGTAGATACATCTTCTATTATCCAAATGAACGCTTATTGAGATGATCCATTTTTAGAGGCGATTTAAATACAAATACGTTGTCATATCAAAAATATGATCGGGAAAGGATTAAAGAACCCTTTTCCGACAAGTATGTACGTTTACAAACGAGACACCAAGTATTTTTACATAATAAAATACATGTATTTTTACATTTTGTAATGTTCCTGATTTTGATTCCATAATATTATACCTGTATGCCATTCAGATCATTGAATGTACAAAACTGTTCGCGTTGGGCTTAATCTTTTTTACAATCGATTACCTTAACGAACGTAAGTACTTAATAGGCAGTAGGTATTTAATAATAATACGATGATGATTTACATTGCGCCGTTTTCATGAAAAATCACTTCAAGGGAGCTTTTTATATAAAACCAAATGGCTATCTTCTAATTGCACCAAGCATGACTTGTGAAACTATAATATTAGAAATTATTCTTAAATATTATGGTTGTTTCAAGTGCCTGTGGAGATTTTGTAGGTGCTGAAATGTCAATATGAATTAATAATATAATGCATAATGTTCTTAAAAAAAAATTACTTTAAAAACAAAAATTATTTACGGAAAATATCTAGGTAGGTACTACTATATTTCTATAAACTTTAAAAAAGGGAACTTGTAGAACTTTATCTTTCATTATTATCACTCACACAAGTTGAGCTGAGTTATTCACATTTTTTATACTATTTGTGTATATTATGCGTATTTGCGCCTTTTTTGTATATGTGTTTTTTCGCATTATTATAGATACTTTAAAAAAAACTTTTGGTTGTCTGTAAAGTCGGTTTACGGACGATAATTTTACGTGATAACGTCAAAAGAAAACATTGATGAAAACTCGGACGCATCGGCCGATGGAGTGGAAGAGAGATAGATGCGTCACAAACCGAACGCTTAGGCTGATCGTGCCTCTCTATCGCTTGTTCCGCGCTCTCGCTTGCATACTCGGCTCAGGCGGAACGTGACAATGAGTCATGCGTTTTTGTGTGTGCAGCCGGCGTTCATCGATTTATTAGACGTTATCACGTCAAAAAGTTACTACAATAATAATTTTGTACTTCTCCAAGATATTAATGAAGAGAATAGCAGGTTTACAAACAACACTTGGTTTGTCAATTTTCTTTAAAATATATTACGTTTCCATTCCACTTACTTCAAAACCCTCTTATACATTTTATTTCTACCTCAACAGTTAGCCAACATCCTAAGAAACACCAATAGTACTAAGTTCAGTAGATTAAATTACATTTTAACTAACAAAGTATTTACACCAGTACATCGTGACTTGCGGCCTAGGCGAACTATCGCTTAACACACTGAGTTAGTACTCCCAGTATGAAAACTCATTACCTGATGCTGACAATTAGTCAATCAACTTATAAAGTAATATTATTAGGTACATATGTTACTTTTGGTAAGCCAAAACTATAGGTGCATGAAATGATAAAAAAGGTACTTGACGTATTCTGCATGAATGTTACTAGATAATTTTGTAAATTGGCGGACTTATTGCCTATTGGCAATTTCTTCCAACCAACCAAGTAGATAACTAGTAGGTAACATTAATAAAAATATATTAAAATCGACAGAAAGGTTTTCAGTCTATGGTTTGTGTTATGACGCGAGCTTTTATTAATATAAATAGTCAATAGAATTTTCGTGTTATATTATAAATGGTAACAGAATTTCGTTCATAAGTATTGTTAATGAGACGCATAAAAATAAAACAGTTTTTATCTTCGAACAAGAATTCACTAGAAGAGGCATTCCCATATACGCTTCCTAGGGTTAATTTCATAACACCACTTATTATCCAATTCCACCGTTTAAAGACTACAGCGCTGAGGCCAATAAACGAAACGTGTGATGTAGATGTCTAGTGATGACGTAGATGCCTATTGATGACGTAGTGAATGACGTAACTAGACACCTCAGACACGGTAATATTTTTCAAGTATGGAATGTCAATTCTCTAAAATTCTCGTTCGAAGGTTTTTATGAATTTTTTACTTTCCTTTTAGGCCTTAAAAGTATTTCTACACTGTTAAAGTTAGTCAAAAAATGTTGTACCTAATACTCCTCTTATAGTCATTTAATAAGTAGGTAGATTTTTTTTCGAAGTTCTGGATAGATAAAAAAAAATTAAGCACCTACCAAATATGCCATATAAGTAATAGAAAAGGTAAACAACATTTTGGGCGTGTTCAAATACTTGTACACAAATATGGATTTATCCCAAGACGGGAGTTGGTATATATTTTAAACGCGCTGGTGAATGATTCTCGATTCGTAACATATACAAAAAAAAAAAAAATGTTACCTGGTGTGGATATTCCCTAATAAGCGGAATGGGGAATGTTGTGGTACATAAAGTGGCCACTCAACCCAGCCAATGACAGGACATAAGCCCTGTAAACGCTCGAATATCCATATTCCTGAATTTGAAAGAATTCTACCGCATCTCTGTAGGGATATAAAATGAAATGTATACTTTTATGTTTATTATTTAAAAATTATTTGATCATGAAGTTTGTTAAGCTGGGTGTACTCTAAGAAGCCATGCCGTACGTGAACTTGACTTCTGCAACATATTATACAATACGTACATAAATATTAAATATATATTATACACAAAGTAAAGCTAAGCCGAGATATTCCGCTTTGTTGCAACAGAAGCCGGCACATAAAAGTCTATACAACTATCCCTAGAATAGAGCAGTTCTTAATCTTGCCTTGAAAATTCTAGCATTTTACCATTTATTTTGCAATTTATGGAGCATTGTATGAGTAAACGAATCATTTTAACTGTATTTTTTACTATTTTACGGTGCGTAAGGCACAACCATTTTTTTTAAATTCAGATTCTTAGGGACGGTTTTTCTCAGAGATTTAGCTCAATGTTCATAAAAAGTTGTTACCAAAATATCTGACAAGACTGTAGGTTCATTGTATAACGTCTCTTAGCACCAATTTAGTATTACACCTAACAATATATTAAAAAAATTGTGGGGTCCATAACTTTCCCAAAAGAGAGGATATGCACAAAATGTACATAATAAACGGATTTAAACATTAATTTCATACTTTTTAACATCGCTTCGTAGAAACTTCGTTAGGACCATGAAAAAATAAATTGGAATAAATGAATTGGACTTGACTTGGGAGGATGCACGGGAGCTGGCGCGCCGACTGCTTGACCTGGAGGCAGTTTGTGGATTCCATATGCTCCACATAGGGAGCGGATATGGTATGATGACGATGATGATACATACAGAGATATACAACCCGGAAGTGCAGAATCTACATCATATTTGGAGTCGAATGTGTAATATGAGTTTTGAATCTGAGCTGAAAAAAATTTTGTTTTCTTTTCCTATATAAGCTTTCATAAGTAGCGCAGATTAAATAAAATTGCACAAATTCTTATTAAAATTCAATTCTTGCTATTGTTTTCTTTATGAATGTATTAATTTGACTAAATAAATGATATTTGATTACAATTTGAAAAAAATCAACTTCTTACTCAATTTTCTCGAAAACTATGGGTCAAATAAAAATTTATTTATTCAAAATAGAATCAAAATATTATTTTGTATATTCACTGGTTTCCCGCTTGTACATCCAGTTTTGTAACACGGTGTATATTGATGAAAAAACTGTGCTCTAGAACTTTGACAAATATTGTACCGAACCTGAGTAATAAAAGTCGAGAAAAAAAACACGAAGCTTTAATAAATTCATTGCTCTTTGTGTAATCGCCTTTATTTTTCGGCTTTTAGTCAATATAAAAACGGACCAGGTAGTTTTTATTCTCATGTCCAATAATCATTGTATTTTATTAGAGAAATTTAATTCGTAACTAGGTTCTGAGATGAAATCGATATTATTGGAATCAATTCAGCAATAAATATCAGAAAAAACTCGATGAAAGGCATTTGATTTCATCTAAAACCGTATAATTTTATTTCCAAAAAATAATATCGATCTTCATTAGCATCACCTAAATGTATAAAATAACATTTAAATACGTCACAGTGACCATTATAATGTGTAGAACTTTCACAAAAAAAACGAGTTCATTACTAAAAATGTCTTGTTCTGTGATGGCAACGAATAAAAAAGGACGATGAGTATTATTAAGTTTTTATTATTTTTAATGGAATAACAGGTTTTAGTTTTTTTATGAGTTGTGTTTATTTTCAATGGTAGAGGATGATAATTTTTACTTTGAATGTTATCTTAATGGCGCATGCGTGCCCAATGACATTAAATTGTATTGTAGTATTAAGTGTTAACACCTGCTTAGTGTCGCGTGTCTATACTTTTATGCCACAAACAAAAGAGATACCTAAGTCTTGAATGAAATCAGAATGATAAAGGCTTCATTTGAATAAGAAAACATTACTCTCTGGCTGTCAGTTGGACTACAAAATGCCTATTTTGAGAGCACCAGGAATGTACAAAATTGAATGCACCGCAGTTTACCTCTTGACTTTATGTTAACATCACTAAACTTGGAGATGTTTTGTTAATATGTTGAGTTGTATTTTTTAAACACTTATCAACAGCTTTTCTGGCAGTGAAATTCAACGATGCCTTAAATATATGATGATCGATAAAAAGTAGGTTCGCAGAACTAATAAATAAACACAAAACATCATTGTAAGTGTGTCTATACGCAGTTTGTAGTATTATTTTTCGTTTTCAACAGCATTATTTACCAAATCAAGACGACTTTATTATCATGTTTCTAAAAACAGAATTAAAGTCGTGGTAAGGAAAATAAGTTTTCATATAACTGAAGATGGCAGCACGCACAAGGAACTCGCAATTCGCCTAGGAATTGCTGGAGTAATCTTTAACACGATGCGTGCAGTCTGGAATTCCAGTTTATACTTGGTCAAAATAAAATGTCGAACCTTTAACTCGTATATTGTGCCGGTGCTCTTTTATGGATGTGAATCCTGGCACCTCACAAAAGCTCAAAATGCTCGCTTGTTATATTAGGACATACATAAAATTAGGTATGTACTACTTTTAAGATCAAATAAAATAAAATAAATTAATAATAAAGATACTAGTTATTAGGTGGTTTTACTTCATAATTCATAACCAACGCCATAAACCCGACAGTGTACGTTATTGTACAAAAAGTTAAAATAAAATAAATAAATAAAGTTCGGAAGCGGACGCAGCAATAAATAGGGTCGTGAAAATGTGGCGGTGGACCTGGCTTGGGCATGTACTCCGGATGCCTCGGGAGAGCCTGAACCCCGAGCTGCCTCTTTTTTACGCCTGCAAGATCCCGCCGTCCTGGCAGACCGTCGATGACCATCTTACGGATGTACTCGGCGGAGCTGATAAATGCGGACCTGACGCGGGAGGAGGCGAGAGAGTGAGAGAGGGATCTAGTAATGTCCACATGCTCCACATAGGAGCGATCGTGGTGAAAGAAAGAAGAAAAAAAATGTCTAAGTCTCATAATTCCTGGGAGACCAATGCTGACAATTTATCAGCAATCTACGTCAGAACTACAGGACAAAGAGCTAAATAAGTAGCATGAAGTAATTTTATGGAATCCAAATATTCTCTCACACAGGCAGAAGATATAGAAATTATAACATGGCGCTTTAAAAATCACGGAACATAGTCGTTTAACCTTTATTCTTCATTACGTATTCATAGTCAAACGAATTCAAAAGGTCAAAAGTGAGCAACCCTTTGGATTAAATATTTATAAGATTAATTGAGTAAATTAAAAAAATAAATATGGATGTACGAAACATTTACGCTTTACAAAATCAATCGATAGGAAAAGGTTTGTCCGCATAGTAGTGTGGTGGTTAGGGCGTTCTTGCACAAGGGTTCGATTCCCGATGGTGTTAGTTATTTAAATATGGTTTAAAACAGCATTTTGAGTGTGTCTAATTCCTTGTAGGCAAACGCTTCTAACCTTTTTAAAATCTTCCATTTTTTAAAATTATTTTTTAAACATCGTTCTATTCACCCTCATCTCCTAGGCACTGTGAATGTGTGTATATTATAATATATATAACTTTAACTGTAAAGTACTATTCAAAACCCGTTATTGGTCATACAAAATCATGTTCTATGTCTCATATTTTTATATTTTGTAACGACTGTGTTGGAGTTTTTGTAAATAAATAAATAAACACTTGATTTTTTCCGTTATGGACTTGCATTTAATTATACGTAATTTGTATCTCATAAATTACTAGAAGTCCATATTGGAATATGGATATCTGGGCGTTTAGGGATAGCCATTCCCCCACTCCGCATAGCATTTGGGACCCATATCAGTCAATTTTCGGAACATGTATGCACAAAATATAAATATACTTACCTATAAATGACAATAACCCGCACGCAAAGCGTCGTGCCAATTCATTTTACATCGTGGTACTTTTTTTAAATAAAAAAGCATCATATTGCAAAAATTGCATTTCATTTTGTCGCTGTAGTTACTTGCTTATTTATATGAACATCTTCCATAAAAAGTGAACGGTCACACACTGAGATAAAATAAATTGAAGCGCACATACGATTACCGTTTCTGAAAACTCAAAAACATCTTAAATTACGTAAATCACTTTGGCAAAAGTCATAAAAACATGAATTTTCAATTTGCAAACGCATTAAAAGTCAATGATTTCTTCAAACGACAGAAACTTTCTGCTAGTTGCGAAATTGTAATGAACTTAAGATCAGAAATTTTACTGTAAACATTAATTTATGTTATTTTATTTTAATTACCTTAACACTACACAGCATGTGAAAACGTAGGGAATATTAATTTAAATATTGAATAGACGAGTGTCACAATGTTTACCGACTTTTACATTACATGTACACATACATATTCTATCGATAAACAAGTAGCATAGAAAATATATAAATGGATTCTAACGCAGTAAGTTAATTAGTATACTACACCAGAATACTAAACTGTACTAATTTCAAAAAAATCGTACTTACATTTTTTTTTAATGTAATATTTCGGCATGGGGGAAGAGAAACGTTTTAGCTATAACTAGCTATAACGTGGTATTCTTTTTCATTTTTCTAAAAATTAGGACTTATGCAGTATATTATTCATAGTGCATATGAGATTTCAATGCATTCGATAGAAACTCGTTAAAATTGAGAATATGTCATGTAACAAAAATAATGCACCATTAAAGAAAAATTATAAAAATACTTTATGGTCGCTTATATCCCCCAACTCTCACTCCATCGAACAATATTATTGACAATACTTGTACTAGTACGTTGTTAAAATTTATCCCAATGATAGATAGATTAGAAAATATTTTATAAATTATTATTTGGATTAGAAAAGAAGAAAAAAGCTATGTCATAGAATTGTCTGCTATATAATGTTCGAAAAGTTTTCTAAACACAATTTTTTTTTAAAGTGTGAATTTACTAAGGGTTGAGCGTAAAAAATACACATCATATGAAAAATATTTCAAATATAAGAGTAGGTGATAATAGAAGTCAAAGTGATGATTTAGTAGTTAACAAGTGGGGATGATTAAAATTATAATTACATAATATTATAACGAATGCTGTACAATGATACATATATAATTTTATTTTAAATACCCCAGGTTTTGTAGAGCATCAAACATGTTCACAGAATGTAAGGTACCTGGATTCGCTGGACTGATATGACATCGAGTGCTGGAGCCAGGGACACGGGAAACTTTGAAAACCTAGTCATATTATTAACATTTTAAAATAATTTAAAAAAAATGGAAAAATATTTTTTTAATTCAAGTAATAATGATTAAATTATGCTAGGTATGATAAAAATTTCATTCAGTTTTTATTATTACATTGTTTTTTTAGTTTTTACATAACTTTTGTTGAGAATATTTCAACGTACCACAACTTTTCGATAATTGAGATTTAACCCAAGCAACGATCACCGATTGGAAAATTATAACCTACGATAAGCGCGTTCGAGAAATAATCGCGTCCATTTGTCGAAATATCTATGATTTGAATTCCGAATCATTTTTTAATGGTCATATTGTTTGACGGTCTTTGCGGCTATGGAAAAAATACTGCTTTTTTAAGAAATAATTAGGGATGTTCTGGGTTATCGATATTTATAGATGTCGATTATGGGTTTCTACCGAATAATGATTTTAAGATGTCAATTTTGACATATATTTTATGGGTCATAAAATATTTCTCCTTTTCATTCGTTTTAATTTATTTAAATACTTTTTTCCATTTTATATTTTTTTTACATAAAATAAGCAACATATTTAATACAACGACTATTCAAGTGTACAAATAATTGAGAAGTTTGGATGCAATAAAAAAAAGAACACTAACTTATTTATTTCCCTTTCATTCGAATATATTATTATCTAATAGGTTGACATTAAGTTTCATAATGGGCTCCACAGTGGAAAGGGGAAAATTACTTTAGAAAACACCCACAACATTTTATATTGCTATTTAAAATGAAAACTTACATTTTTTTCCGTTTTAAAGTGCACACTTTAATGAAATACGTTTATGAGAACTCACTGTTAATTTATTTTTAAAAAAAGGTTTGTTAAAATCGATGTTTTTTAAATCTGGACATCTCTAAGGAAAATATATTATATCGATCAGGAGGTCAGAAGTCCCAGACGGTAATGATGAAAGACTGGTTAACTGATCACGATTTAATCACGGTAATAATTCAAAAACATTACGATCGATGATTCAATGGTTATTTCACTTTTTGTGCGATATTAGAAATAAGTAGGTACAGTACTATTAGAGTATGAGGTAACTATAGTATTATAATATGTAAGTATTGCTGCTGAACGTTTTATCTCTTAGCGGCATATAGTTACATGCAAAGAAACGTATGGAATTGAAGATTTATATTGAATCGAACTTATTGGAATATTGTACGTGGCATCAATAAAAAAATATTTCGTTTGGTGAACTTTTCAACCACTACTTAATTTTAATACAAAACGCTTCATTTTTTTACAGACAAAAAAATTTATAATTCATTATTTACTTAATTGATATTGAAATATTGTTAGTTTTATTGATTTATTCTTAAATTCGTGAAGCGTCTTTCGGTACTCCAAGAAAACGGCTTCGAATTTATTTGAATTATTTTTTTTTACTCCAAACTCTATGCTTTACATGTTTATAAACGTTTTTTTCCTGAAGAAATCCCAATATTACTATTTTTTTGAAAAAAAAAACAAACAGTTACAGCATTTTTTTATTATTTATCACAAAAAATGTAAACATTGTTTTGCTTGACACTTAAGACTTTTTATTGAAATAATATTAGTTTTAATAAAATACATTATTTTATGTATAAAAATATGACAAAGTAGTTCCTTAAAATGTATAAAAGATTGTATATTAGCTGAAAATTCATTATTTACAATTCATTATTTCAAAGTGTATTATTTACAATGTTCATAAATATTATTTCGTTACCATTTAAAACATATTTCATCAGAATCTTGCATATTGTATTTTTCATTGTCATGTGAACAACGTTCTGACGAATACCGGTCCTTGCAGCCTCCGGCAGTCCGTTACGTCACAGTTAATGACCCTTACCATCGCTGATGATGGAGAGGATTGGCAGTCCCTCCCCTGAGTATCCTCGGGGATCAAGGAAGTCCATCATTATGCACTTAACTTCCAATTACTTCCCGCGTAAACACTTCATAATGTGTGTCAAAACTGTTGAGAATTCGGCCATTTTGTGATAAAAAAAGTCGAGGAAGTAAAGTGAGCAATTTTTTTTTCAAATTTGGAGGTTTTTATCGCCGAGGGTTATTATTAATTTCAGGAATATAAGTCACATTCTTGTTTGGTTTTAACTTTCAACCTATTTACAATAAATACCAAAATTTGATACCAAACTATAAATACATCGATAGTTAACACATTTGTTACTTATTATTTTTTATTTATGAATTTCATACCAACAAGGCTGTATTCCCAATTGAGTTATAGAACTTATTCTGGGATATTTTATTAAATATTTAGTCTTATTTATTCTGGGTATACTTACATAATATATTTACAATACATTCCTCACTGAGAGCTTTTTTGTTTTAAGACGTAATATAGTGAAGATAAAATAATGCAAATATTATTTTTTGCATATTTTATCTTAAAAGAGAGATGCTAAAAAATGCTATATTTTTTTCAAATCAACTAGTAAAATTTAAAAATTCAAAGTAATATAAATCTTTGTTCAGCCATTTTTATTTTTTTCTTCCTCTACTTTGTGAAATATATCGCCAGACTGAAATACTCCCATTCAAAGTAATCATGAAATCACAAATACCTACTTTACTGACCATATTGAATCATTGAGCACATACAAGTTTGAAACACAATTTTAACTCTAAGCTTCATGGCCACAATACACGTAATTCAAAAAACCTCCACATTCCAAAACTTCGATCCACAAAATTCGGTAAAAAAATCCTAATGAACATTTCTCGATCCCAATATAATAAACTACCCCATGAAGTCAAAATAAGTAAATCAATAAATAGTAGAGCCCTTAAAGATTTGTATTTAAATATGTTTTTCAACGATAGTTATGATGTATAGGATTAAGATTAAATGCGTTAATTTTGTATCGTCTTTCTTATACGTGTTAGATTGTGCAATATGAAATTAAAAATGTTAATAATACCGATTCCAAAATGAGTTTTTATAACTCCTGGTTATATAATACATGTATGTTTTATATTTAATTAAAAAAAATAAAAATAAAGTTTTTTTTTGTGTGATAAGTGGATTTTGACTACAGTAAACCAATAAATATACATGTTAACAACCTGTTAGGCATATTAAATATAGCATTCAAAATAAAGGCTACTGCACATACCCGGTCTTAATTTTATTGTTAAAAGCACTTACCAAGTATCGATATGGTTCTTCAGAAAGCTCCTAAATTGGTACCTTACAAACGCCGTTCGGTGGCATTTCTCGCATTTAGTTAATTATAATTCGGTTAGTAGTAATCTTAATACTCGCCCTGATGGACTAAAATACTAAATTGATAATATTAACTTATTAGAGGACGTCTTAATTAGTAAACAGACTTTGGCTAGCAATCTTTATTACTGGGTTCATTTCCATAACCGGCTTATATCATTGATTCCCGAATTTAATTTATAACTCTGTAAAATGTTGCTACTTTTTCTTGGAATAAAGTGATATTTTCAAATGTTTTGTGGTGTTTTTATTACCTGACTTAATATTAGGTTGATCTTGTATCAATTCGGGTATTAAGTTTAAAGGACCTTATATAAATTTGTGTAAATTTACATGTAGTACTTTTACATATTTTTAGAATAAAAATGTTGTTTACAAATAATTTAGATCGATCGTGTCCGCCTTGTGATGTTAGTGCGTTTGGCATGGGGTCGCAGGTACGATTCCCAGAGGTATCGAAATTAAATACTAGTAAACTTAAATGTGATTTTTTTCACGTAAAAAAATACGTATGTCATACCTTGAACTGGCACTAAAGCGCAAATCTAATCATCTAGCCCCTATATAGAAAATGATCAAGATTTACTTCCAATACGCCATTAAGTGCGGATAAGGGAAAGTAATAGGTGAGTAGTTATTTATAACAAAAAATCACTCACTTATTGACTGAACCCATTTGAAATCCTCCTTGTTGGTAGTTGACAGCTCTGCTACTGCAACTGGCTTTTCTTGGTAAATATTTTTGAAGAACAAATCTTGAAAATTTGTGGTCCTTAAATAGTTCCTTGTTTACTGGGCAACCAAAATAATAGTAAAAATTTATATTCCAATTTGCAATTTTTTTTTATTGGAAACCTGAATAGATTTATAATAAACATAATTTCATTACTAAGAAACATTTTTATTCCAAGGTGTTCAACCGTTCACATAATATTGTCATATTATTTAAAATCTCTACAAATGACGCACTAAACGTTTTTAAAAATTCATTCCTTGGCTCTGTCTGCATTAAGTATAAATTTTGTAATAAAATGATTTAAATATAATTTATTACATCACAAATAAGTTCATTTCGTGAGTAAGTAATATAAATATATATATTATACATATTTACAGCTTGTTTTGTTGGCTGGAATGCAATCCTGTAGTTTATTCAACCTCTTTAATGAGATTAGATACAAAAGCATTTTGCTAGAATTTGACCCGTAGAAGAATATTCCCTTCAATAAAAGAGCACTACGCTTATAGGGCTTTACTGGCGACAGAGTATTTCTGATCTATCCAAAGGATGAAGTGCCATTTTTAGAATGCAAAATATACGTTGACCATACGATTCGGTTATTTTATTTACTAATTACTCTTTGTAACTCTTAAACTAAACTAAACTACCAACTAACCATCACGCCATTTCGCCGTAGGGGAAGGCAGAGAGGATAGAACGCCATACCACTCTGACCTGACAGACTTCTTCTCATGCACATACGCCGATTATTCAAATTTTTTACATATCCACTTTTATGTTTTATGTGTATTTGTGGATTTCACAAACAGCCTCCTAGCCAGTCAGTTCACGCACATTTTACCTAGTCAGGTTTACGTACGTTCTGACGTAAACTGCCGACGAATTGGCAATAATGGACGTCCAGGAAGCCGAGAACTGACACCTTGTAAAATATGCAAGCATTATTGAAGCTTTTGAGAGGCCTACGCAGTATATGACTGATTTTCTTTTATATTTTTTTGTTTACTATAAATAAAACATTATCTGCTTAGTACTCAATAATTCGTAGCTAAAATGAAAGCACTAAAGTCTGTCTACTTTTCTTTGACAAGGGGATTTTCCGGATTAGGATTTTTTTTTATTTGTATTTTACGGCAATCTGTCTAAAACCTTTACCCACGTGATCCTATAAATATAATATTTTTAGTAAAAATAGTTTTATGTGAAGAGGGTAAAGTGCTAAGTACTCACGAGATAAATTTTGCACAAAACTTATGTATTGTATTTACGTGTGTATTTTTATTTATATGGATATTACAAAATATTTATTCCTATACACACCGCACAGATTTAAAAATATATATTTTACTTAATTTATCATGACAAGCTCATTCAATCAAGAAGTACGCCTTGGAGACATATTAACATGTGAAACCTGTAGGCAGAATGAATTATTAATTAATATACATAAATATAATAATGTTATATTTTTATGAAAAAGGTAGAAAAAAATAAGTACCTATGATATAATATTAAAAGGTACGAAGACTATCTAACTTAATAACCATCACGCCATTTTTCCGAAGTAGTTGGCAGAGAGGATAGAACGCCATGCTACTCTGTCCTGGCATATTTCTCTTGATTCCTCCACATTCGTAAATTTTCACATGAACGCACTATTACGATTTCTCACACGACCACTTTCAAGCACTTGTACTTAATCACGCCATGTCTTTCTCGGCCTTCCTCGACTTTCCATTCAGGTCAACATGCATCATAGATAAATTATTTTTTAACTTTCTGTAGCTAAAAGCATAGAAACCTAACCTTTAAAAATCATTGATTCTAGGAGATTTTCATTTACAGTGATTTAAGTTGGAGAAATACAGCTGATAAAAATCACTTAAATAAGGCTTTTTGGCTATCGGGTATAGATTTAAAGTCGTAGTATAATTAGATCCTACCCAAAACCTTATAGGTAAACCATGATTCCACGGGGTTGCCTATAAAATCGCTGTTTTTAATACCAGGAAAATATGAAATAAATAAATATTTCGATATTAATCCATCATTACATAACGTGTGGTGACCTCTTTTTGAGAGCCTAGAGACACGACTAGAACACCCAGCCATAATGTTTTAAGCACCTATTTGTTATAACTAACTATTATGGTATAACATTAATAGTCATTGATATAATAGGTATAAATCTTAGCTAAGTTTTGCCCTTGGCTTAAGAGGGATGCTGGTTTGACCAACGAACCATAAATACTGGTGTCACTGATTAACATTTTTATTGACCCGACATCGAAGATTCACAAACAACAATTAAAAAAAGGTCTGATAAAATACTTTTTAGGATCTATACAAACTTAAGAATACTAAGTTTTGAGAATAGGTGTCTTAGAAGAATTTAAGGTGTGCGGTGGTTTGACTTTGTAAGGAACACAGAGGTGAGGCAACGGACACAGCAACCCTTGGTATCTACTGTCATCCGGCGAAGGCGTTTCGGCTGGCTAGGCCATTTACTACGTATGCCTCCCGAGAGCCTTAACCATGCTTGCCTATTTTACAAGGCATCAGGTTCTCGGTCCTCCACTGTTGACAATTCGTCGGCAGTTTGCGTCAGAGCTGCGGGACGTGGACTTGACCTGGGAGGATGCGCGGGAGCTGGCGGCCGATCGCTTGGCCTAGAGGCAGTTTGTGGATTCCATATGCTCCACATAGGGAGCGGATATGGTATAAATGAAATACAAACTTAAATGTTTGAAACAAATTTTTTAACACCGATGCAATGCATCACTGTACTTTTTTCACTGAATTTAATTTTGTGGCTATTTTACGTGTTCTTGATTAACGAACACGTAAATTTTCGTCATTATTACGTGAAAAAAAATCATTTTATTGCATCACGTTTCGCTAAATTTATCACGATCACGCATTGCAGCGTGTTTAACAGCAAAATGATTACACAACTGATAGTATGGAAGTGCGTTCGGTAATAAAAAATTATTACTAATCTAATTAGATTATCGTTGCATGGGATTTTCGATCATTTGCTTGATCTGTTCAGGATAAAACCGGATACAAGCCGTTGACACCTACCGAGTTGAATGAATAAATACCTATAATATCCTTATCTCATTCACGCTGGGAGGTACTGTACTCAAATAATATAAATACGTCACAAAAATTTCATTAACACGCTAAATATTAAATTATTTTATATAAAATTAAATAAGTGGAAATTTAATCAATTACTCAATACTCCAAGATCCCATTAAAACTGCTTTTGATTTCTGCAGTGCATTCACTAAACTAAAAGTAATTTTTTTTTGTAAAATTTTTCTACCAATTTTTTTTTCCAAAATACCTATTATCCAAAAAAAAAATCCAAAATACACATGATAAAAATACTTAAAAAGACGGGTGCTTTTAAAGCATCCGTTTATTTAAGCTCTTTCCTTAAATTTTTTTACGAGGAATCTTTTGTATTTCAATGTTTTTATTTTTACAGAAAAAATTCAAATATTCAATATTATTCAGACAAAAAGAATACGGAATTAAAAAATATTGTACACTTTCCCATTACTAAATCCTTGTACTACATTGGAATATAACAAATTCATGTAATTTTCGTTACTAAGCTCATTTATTTTATAAGGCTGTTTATACTTATATAATTAAAGGGTGAAACCTTTGAACTTCAAAGTTTAAGTATCTGTGCAGTCAATGCAAGATTGCGTTTGCAAAAATCTTTTATAGAATTCTGAGAATTTCAAATGTTAATGTGAGGTTGGAGAGTAATTTCTATTATTACCAAATCTATTGATGTATTGTGCAGAACAGAAATAGAGATATCTACTATTTTAATGTATTTCTAATACGATTTCTCGCATTTATGTTATGGGAAGGTAGTGTTAATTTGTAATAGACGAATATAATAACATATTATAATGACAATTAGCTTAAGTAATATCCTATTTATCAATAAAGTAATATCATAATCATCATTCCATATCCGCTCTATATGTGGAGCATACGGATTCCATAAACTGCCTCCAACCCGAGCGATCGGCCACCATTTCCCGTGCATCATCCCAATTCGTACGCCCCGTAGTTCTGACGAGAAAGGCTCTCGGGAAGCATACGTAGTAACTGGCCCAGCCAGCCTTAACTCCATTACCGGATGACACTAGATATTTGAAAAAGATTTCAGTTACACTACCTCTGTGTTCCTTACAAAGTCAAACCACCGTATATCTAACATTCTAAGACATTAAAGTTATATTATAAGTTTTTTTGACGTGATAACGTCTAATAAATCGATGAACGCCGGCTGCACACACGACGAAAGCATGACTCATTGTCACGTTCCGCCTGAGCCGAGTGTGCAAGCGAGAGCGCGGAACAAGCGATACAGAGGCACGATCGGCCTAAGCGTTCGGTTTGTGACGCATCTATCGCTTGTCTCTCTATCATCGTCCTATCCTTCACAAAATAACACAGGTTGGAGGATCTTAAACATCATATCATCGTTTTATATAAGTTGTAAATAAATTGTTAATAGCACATTGTTACTTGAATTAACGAGTGCAAAACAAAAATAATTTATGGAAAAATTTGAAATTTTCAATACTCCTGCTTTGTATTATACAGAATAATGATAATTCAGTAATAATAATTCAATTAAATTCATAAAAGTATGCTATTTTTCATAAATGTTTTCTTATGACGTTATTATCGTCCGTAAACCGACTTTACAGACAACCAAAAGTTTTTATAATTGCCTACCTTTTTGAATTATAATGTACTTATTGTACCTTACAATCTAGTGCGTAACGGATTTTTCTGACCTGACGCAAACAATTGATTTCGGTATTCAATATAATTGTATTAATCGAACGGAATTAGCACAAACAAATAAACCTTTGATTGTTACATCCGTTTACTGTATTTACATTGTAACACTATTTAGTGATGTTACATGTCACAAATTATCACCCTTCTCGAAACAATCACCATGTATTATTATTTCGTCATCATCTACTGAATTCGACCTGATTTCGTTATCGCGTGACGCTCTGTGACGTTAAAATGCTCAACAGGTTAGAACATTTTAGCAGTTAATTACGTCATTAACAAAACCTACGCTTAATGAAGATCCCAATTAATTATTATGGATTACATATTGATTATATCCGAGATTTGGGCCATATATATATTACACATATTTTTACCTCCGCCTCCGCTCCAAAAGCCAGTATTTATTAATATATTTAAAAAAAAATACATATTTCCAGTGGCTACGTTCCGTCGAATACAACACCTTCTCCTGGAGCAGCTTTCTCTACTGTCTTTTGTCCTGGCAGGCAGATGTCCTGGCGCGACGACTGCGTCTTTCCAAACATTGTCGCTCCTTTCATCGTCTTGGTCTGGTTTCCCGAGGAAGCTGATACAATGCCAGTTGTATACCTTTGAGGAGGCATTCTTTGGAAATGTCCAGTCCACTAGGTGGCTTATCCTCAGAGTCTCATAAAAATTGTGATTTGAAAAAAAACAGCTATTTTATTTCATATGTTCGGTTTTTAATTTAAAAAAAAACAGATTTAATTAAATATTGAATTTTGACATTGCGGGAATCAAAGGCAGCACAACGCGTTAACCACTATACCACGCAACGGACAAATACTACAAGAGATGGATATTGTGTTGCTTTAATTTTTTTCATTCTATAATACTTTTTATATCTAATACATTTTATACATTCCTATATCGTTTCCTTAATACTACACACAACTATATACCTCCGATTTTTGCCTTCTGTTAGGTACTTACCTACTGTTCTTTTGATAAAATTTGATTATTAGGTACATTTCCATAATAATTATGTTTATAAATGTTCTGTCTTGAATGTGTCATATTATTAATGTATTTCTCAAATGCCCAAAATCAGTTTACGTAACTTTTTCAATAAATAAAAAACGTAAATGAACAACGTAAAAAAAATGGTTCCATTTTTTCATTACTTAAAGAATGTGGTCAAAGTATGGATTTATCTGAACATTTACAATAAAAAAATGAAATTGAAATTCGATATCCCAACAATGTCAAAATTAGAGTTACCTATTTGTAGTATTGAGATGAATGTGATTGCAAGTAGCACTTCAGTAGCTTTTACGATCAACGAAACCTAATGCTGAATCCGTGTTTAAGTTTTGAATTTATCTTATTCAAATCACGCCTTATCGTGATGAATGATATACAAGCGACTTCTGTTTGAGACGCCATGCGCCAGGGACTTGAATGACCACACAACGTCTCCTGACCTCTGAACCGAGTGATCGCCTGGACGGGCCCATAATGCAGCTACTGACCCTCTTCACCTTGGTAAGAAGCTCTGTCATCCATTATGTAAAATTTGTCATCACCATATTATTTGTTGACGAAACCATTACGAAATATTTTTGATGGAATCAGCATAAGGAAAAAATACACACCGCACCTTCTAACAAGAATTCACTTGAAGGGGGGTTTCAATACACTTTTTTAAAAATATACACTTCCTAGGGTTGATTTCATGACACCTCTTATTAAACCTAATTTTACAAAATACTTCCTTAAATAAATATTTACATACTCTTAAATCAAGTTAAACCGTGAAGGAGGCTGGTTCTAAACCATCCATGCGCTTTGTAGCTGCAAGATGAGTAGTGGTACAGCCTTCCGGAAAGTTAATTTTTGCTTAGTACTACTTAGGGTACTAAAATCAAGTTAGATCTTACTAAGGGGGCTAGATTCCAAACCATCCATGCGCTTTGTAGCTGCAAGATGGTGGTCTAGTCTCCCACACAGTTAAACTTCAAGTCCGAGTGCCTTTTAAAAACTAATTTCAACTTTTAATTCTGCTTTCAACTTGTAACTATCACCTATACCTTTGTAGTATTACCAATATAATTTACTAGTTTCAATATTAATCTATGTACATTAATTAACTTCAAAATATTTTTTTTTATTATGTAAGTCTGTAACTGTAGGAGACTAGAATGTAAAACGTGTTGTGGTCTAGCCTCTCTATTGTACAGCGCTCTTGAGGCGATTTCTCGCGAAAATAGCGCTTTATAAATCATCCCTAAAAAAATAAATAAATTCTCCGAACCATAAGATAACAAACAATGCATTACATTGCTTTTTACTGACATAACTGTTTATCACCGAACAAGTGATCCTTGTTCGATGACTGTCCATGTTTTTCTTTTTCTTTTTATCTTAAAACCATATTATGTGCATATGCTTGTACTATTATATTATATTATGTATGTAACATTGCTTTGGTATTGATGCTTATATTTTTTTTGTAAAAACCCCATGATGGGCGTGAATAAATAAATACATAGATAAATATTGATTTGGACTCGAATGTGTAAGATGAATTTTGAATCTGAGGTTCAAAAATTTTTCTCAAACTCCACCTGTAAAAGACCTTTCTTTATTTTGTGGATAATCCTTATCTCAGCCTTTCATTCTGCTCTAATTTCGACATAAGGGCACTTATCATACATGCTTTTTTTTCATACATTCGCCTGAGAGATTGCATTTCATCAGCCTTCAATGTTTTTCTAAAACGAAACATTTAGTAAGAAATAGCTTTATTTTCAAATTAACGCATTTATCCTACATATTATGCTTTTTGCTTCAGAATATTAATTTATACAAGTCGTGCTTGTATTTTTTATTTGTAGGTGTAGGTAAGGTACTTCATTTCATGCTTTAAAAAATAATATTATTACCATCCGGCATTATTTCATTTCAAAGTGACGAACCATAATTAAACGTATAATAATTATGTATTGCTTAGGTTTAATTAAAATTTAATTCATATCGAATGTTTCCGCGAGATTTCAAAACAATATTTAATGCACTTATCTGCCAATTACAAACGCTATACAGGGTTAGTTGGAAAGATTTTTAAAAATCCGACAAAAAGCTATTTTTTTGCACACGTCTTAATTTGATAGATTACAAGATAAAATTATCTTATGTTAAAATCAAAAAACGATTTTTTTGGTTCTACGTGATTTTATTATCAAGTTAGTGACAATTGTTTCGCCTTGTAAGGGCATTATCAAACTGTTTGATTAAGTTTGATAATGCCCTTACAAGGCGAAACAATTGTCACTAACTTGATAATAAAATCACGTAGAACCAAAAAAATCGTTTTTTTATTTTAACATAAAATATCATGGAGTTCCACAAAATAAATGCAATATCAATCAATACGATAAAATTATTTTTTCTTGAGAATACAAACACTTCTTTAATAATCGATTTCGGCATTTTCCCTGGAAAACAGTTTGAAGTATATGTGGACGGTGGAAAGGAAAATTTACCAAGCGACAATTTATGGGCCAAGAAAAACTAGACCTGGTGACATAATAATATCACGTCCCTGGGTATCATTTTCCTTTGCACATTATTATGACGCATTTTATATCACTTTTTCCATTCTAACGTCGGTGATTATTTTTCGAAGCTTTGTGATTATCGCTAAATCCGAAATATCATGTAAATAATTATAATAATAGTGGATTGAGTATAAACGAAAACTAAAAAAAACTAGCGCACAACATTTGTATAACAGATAAAAAGGATATGCAACAAATAAAAAAAATATGTGAAAATGTAGGAATTAATGAAAGAAAGAAGAAATATTTTAAAAACAACAAATTTTCTAATGCTATTTATCAAAAAAAATAACAATACGCAAACACGCTTTTTTGTTTTAGAGCTGAATTCTAGGGACAAAATTAAGAACTTCGATTGTATCGATCGAAAGAACGCCACGGGTCACGTGATTTTCCTAAGATCTGTACTTAAAAGTTTCTTTAGGAACAGTGACGTAACAGAGCGTTTCACTAGCGGAGAACTCCAACTTATAATGAAATAAAGTACCTACAGAAAATATTTTTTCTGTTGTTGATGGTTAGGTTAGGTTGAGGTTAGGTATTTAATACATAAAGAAAAGGTCAGAAAGCTGAAGGCAATGTAGATGGATGTATGCAATGTAGAAACTAAAAAGGGAAATCATTTTTACTGTATTAAATAAACGCACAGAAATGTTGCATCCTGTATAATATGATAAGCAGTAAGTTCTAGAGTGATATCATTTGAACCGCGCTATAATTAAACATTAACTACGTGTAATTAATATGTCATAAATGTAAACTTTTCTTCGATATGATCATAAGACTAGCACCGTTCAGTGCTACTTCACCATGAGTCCGCTCTGTAATTTTTGCGTACAAAAACAATATTTACTTCATCGCCATTTGCCTATAAATTAAAAGCCTGTGAGATTTAATTGCAGAATCATTAAATAACGAAATTATTTGTTAATAATGCAACATATTATTTGTGTTTCTTATTTCATAAGTTATTCACTTTTTAGGAAAAATAATGATTTGCAACAAAATAATATGCGTGGGTGTTTTACGTGTTTGAATTATTACTTATTACATACTTGTTCTAAGGCTTTAAATGTTGATTTCTTGATATTAAAATAACACAAATAAGTTGTTAAAAACTATCCCGTTTCAACATAATCATGACATGCTTTATGCATCATATAATAAAGGGCTAAATCCAATTTACTACGATCTGGAAATCCCTCCATTCTGATACAGAAAAGAAAAAAATTATCTAGCTTTAATGGCTCAAGAAAGCAGTGTACTCCCAAGACAGGTCCACGTCCCGTAGCTGTCAACAGATTTTCATTGCCAGGAATTGCTCATTGGCGATCACTTAGCCTGAAGACAGTAAGTTTGTGGAATTGTTATAGGGAGCAAAGTGGATTATAATGATTAAACTATTAAAAAAAAAAACCTAGGTAGGTACCTAACTCAACAGGGTAACCCAAACATACCTCGTTAATATGTTTTGGGTTTTATAAAACCCTGATTTAAAAACGTATAGGTAAACGGTGTTAAAATAAAATTTACGAGATTCGAAATACCAATTGATTGCGTAGACAAAACAAATTCCTTTGATTGCCAGAACAAATGTGTCTATTTTAGAATCGTAAGCATGTAATCAACTTCAAAAGTGAAATCACACAAAGTGTATTTCTTAGCCAGAAATTTAAAAATGATAAGTACGTCTAATTCACATTTAACGTGTTTTTAATAAAAAAAACAAAAATATAAGCTTTCGGATTTGTATTTTCATATTACCAATCTAAAGGTGTAACTTAAGGGATTTAATATCTACTCAATGTAAATAGGTTTCTTCCATAAAAACTTTTTTTAAGGAAAGACTTTTTTATTTCACATACTCATTTAAATGGGCAAAACCTGTGATGACGTAGGTATTGTAGGTGTCTACTTAGTATAAAAATATATTCATGAATTCATTCCCTTATCCGCACCTAATGCTGATAGGGCACTACATTGTGTTACACCAATGCAGAGTATTTTTTTAATAAAAACATTTTTTATATATAAATGAAAAAAAGAAGAAAGTATAAAACAAGTTGTGCCAGAGATTCAGGCAACTGAAGGGAATGTTAGAAAAGATAGAAAGCCGCATAACTTTATCCTGGCACGCTTCCCTTGCTTCCTTCACATTCATACATATTCTCATGCGCTTGGGTCGATTATTCCGACTTTTTACATGTCCGCTTTTAAAAAGACGCATTTTATACATGATGGGGCAATATTATAAACGGTTTCCTTTGAATAATATATATTAAATCAGAACTGGTGCTATATTAATGTATAAATTATAATTTCTCAGCTAGAATAAAAATAATAATGGCTTACTTAAATTGAGCAATCAAACAAGATGAGAACAAAAATCTAAGATCAATCTAGCAAGTTCGGCCTTGAGTCATCGCCCATTCGGTTTGGTCTGAAAAGGCGCGAAGAAAACCGTTGTCTGTGACGTGTACAGAGTACATAAATTGGCGGGCCAAAAGGTCCTAAGTCCCTCCACGTAGTGCCGTACGGAAGGAAGCCACGGAATTAGCACTGCCCACGCCAAACCAACAGCGGAATATAACATTATGTGGGCTGGTCGTAATGTGGCATTTTTATTTTATGTTTCTTTCGTTACTTTACCGCTCCAGCGATAGTTTTTATATCCGGATTCATCTCATTTAGATTTTTTTTATATATTTTTGTTCCACAAGCGATATTTCGGTGTTTTATTTATTTATTTAAAAGATATTAAGAACATAACAGAAAAATCCAAATCATTCTTAATACAATTATAAATAATACTGCAATAGATATTAAAGGTATAGCAAAAAACAGAAAGTAACATTACAAATTAATTACAGTAGTACAGTAGTAGTAATTACAAATTAGAAAGTGCTCTCCTGACGGAAGATCCACTGTCGTGAAATAAGTCGACATCCGAGGTGATGCGATTAAGTAACAAGATTGCTCTACCAACAGGCATAACCATTGGCAGGTTGGTTCTGCATATTGGCAGGTAAAACAATCGATGCTGTCTTTGTCGAAGATAATTATCAGGTACGAACAGACCTACATCCATCAGAATTTCTGAGTTAAGTATGCGACCACCAATCACCTGAAAAAAGTGAACACCCAAATGGACGTCTCTCCTCCTCCATAATGACTGATAGCCTAGCATCCCTAGTAAAAAGTCGGTTGGGAAGAGCCAAGGATAATATCCATATACCCTTAGGTACAGATATTTTGTAACACCTACCCTTTTTACGGATGAATACAGCAGATAAATATTTTGATATTTTGGCACATTGGCTGTATTTCGATCACATATTGAAATGTTTACAATCTTGTCAGTATTAATTTTAATCTCTCAATGCATAAACTGAATGCAGATACGCCAGAAATATTCACATAAAATACTTGCAAATGCACACGTACTAAGTAACTTACAGAAAAAAAAACAATGAATAAATAGTTTTTGGAATGTTATTTTGTATTTTTTATACATAATATATGTAATAATGTACCTAAGCAGATTTTTTAAAAATTTATCATAAGCTTTTATCCTGCAGAGCACTTAAGAAATATAATTTTTAAATAATATGCTCCATCGATCCTTATCAAATTTTAAAACGAAAAGCAACGTACCTACTCCTTTCTGGCACAGTCATTTCCGGTTATTAGAATGAAGCCTCAAATTAAAATATTTGAGGAAATTATAAGAAAACAAGTTTACGTTTTTCATTATAAGTTAATTAAACATTCTAAACCAGCATCTCTAAGCTGCTACTTCTATACTTTAGAAAAAAACAAAAAATTTACCTTTCTACACAAACGTATTTAATTTCAGATTGGTTTTCAGGCAATTTTTTATGAATGAATATTAAAAGTATTGTAACATGTTTCAGGATATTCAGGGTGTTTCTAAGTATTTTACGTGGGTGAACGAGTAGTGGAATAAATTGAATAAGAAAGTTAGTTGATAAAAAGTGGAAAAGATGGTGGGTGGTTCTAAAGATGATTGTATGAAGTGGCAGAGACAGGGTTCAATGCCACAAAAACATTGAAAAAAGCATAAAAACATTTTCCTAATTTTCTGATCTACTACTTTCCCTTATTCGCACCAATGGTGCATAGAGCACTGCATCGGCACACCAAGTGCAGTGTATCTTGATCATTTTATTACATGGAGGTAGGGTGATCATTTAACGCTTCAGTACCAGTCCAAAGTATCTTACAAATTCAACAATCATTTTTTTCTTTTAAAAAACACGGTTGATGTGACGTCAATCGAAATTTTATACACATTTTTGTTAATTGAAAAAAAATTATATCGATGTAAAAATTCTCACAGAATACCAGTGAAGTCCAACAGATCCTTATAAATAAATTCGCAATTATATTAGTGTCTAGGGAAAAACAGCCAACTGGCTGTAAGCTTACCATTTAAATATAATTTTCATTCTATTCATATATCAATATAAGAAAAAAAGATTTGTCTGGAATATGTCTAAAGGGTATAACGTTGATATTTCTGTATATTTTGTGAGGGGGCGTATTTTTATCCATGAATTTCTCAAATGAGAATCGATGGTACTGAAGAAATTCGATCCAGCTATCCCTTTTTGATTAGGTAGTTCTATTTTCAAGGTTTGTACCTTTTTACTTCTCCTATCATCACTCTTTGGGTCTGGGCGACTTGGTATTATGGAACTGCAGGGTTATCGAGTGAAGTAGGTATTCTAAAAAAAATTTTAAACTCCTTTATTATTTAACTTAACTTTGTGGACAAATTATTTTCTTTTATCCGTACCCAATGGTACAATGCATTGAATCATTTTATTTTATTGTACATGAAGGCAAGGCGATCAGTCTGGCGCTTCTTTGAGTCTAGAGATCCCCGGTTCGAATCCTCACTCCACCACAACTTGATTTCTATTTTCAAGTTCAAACTGCCTAGACCTGTTTGTTTGATTATTGGTTGTGGTAAAAAACCGAACGTAAAAATACACATTTAAAATTAAACTCTTTTTATTATGGAAAAAGAATTTCAAATTTTTTTCAATAAATGCTTACAATAAGGTCAAACAACCCGGGGAGACATTTTTGATAATAATTGTATTTTTTAATTGAAATATGTTTAGGTTTCATGGATTATCAAACATATATTATTATTCAAACATATATTTTAACTGTCCTGCACGTGCCTTACGTAATCATCCAACCTTTCGTTTGCCAATTGTCAGTACGAATTATGGTCAGAACGCATTCTTGCATCGTTCTTGCTCAAACTTCAATAGTTTCTTTAACCATATTGACATAAATAATACTAGCCTATCTATGTTTAAAAAAGAACTCCTAAAAGTGTTCGCTAAGTCCCCAGAAATATCTTCATAACTTTTACTTATCTTCATAACTTTTACTAATAAATTGTTACCCCCTTCCTCATTTTTTTTAAAATTTTTATAATGAACCCTAAGTTTAGTTTTATATAAATTTTCTCTGTATTAATAACAAACAAAAACCCCTTATTATAATTATAAATATGGAAACTTAACTGGTCCACTATAATATGTTTATTATAATTACGTTTACATTGATTGTAAGTACTGTTTGTTTCCGAAATAAATGAAAAAATAAAAAATAAAAATAAAAAAATTATTACCATATAAGTATCATAAAAAACACATTTTACGTTTAAATACCTAAAACCTCGAAAACAATTAGCAATCCTTTCTTTATCAATGCCGACTCACTTGTTGCTCTTTAACTTGATAGATCATGGGGGTCCCAAAGCAGGGAGTAAAGAACCCCTCGGTGCCCGCTGCAGCGCAGAGCAGCAGCGCCGCTCGCGTGGGCGTCGCGACGCCCGCCCCCCGCCGCTCGTGCCCACGCCCGCCCACTAACCTCGCCATGAATGAGCTCGCCTCAGTCCACATTCCCAGCCCGCCGCTAATAGTCCTGCGCGAATCCCGAACCGGCAACATTCGAAACATTTGACAGTTCAACTTTTGAAAATTCGAGTTTCAAATTTTGCCGCGCTCCGAAGCTTGAAGCTTGAAACTTCTAACAAGCTTTCAAGCTAACGTTCAACCCGCTTTCGGCAAGGTTCGGCGTTCGTTCGGATAGTTTCGTTACGATCGGACAGTTCAAACCAGTTCTTCGTTAAAACTGTGATTGTTTTGCCTTCAACAGTGCTAGTTTTTCACACGAGGATTTTTGTCACCGACATTATTTAATTATTCGAAAATGTAGGTATCTACACACTTAAACATTTTAGCGCATTTTTAAATGACAATCATTATTATCCAATAATATTTGCAGATATTTAACTATAATTTATTTTTTTTAAGTTTTACTGTAGCTGTAGTAATAAATTAACTTAAATGTTTAAAAATTAAAAATGTTATCTAAAAATTATACCTTTATTTAAATAAAGTCAATTTTATAATTAACTTAATAATTTAGTTTGTACTTTTGTCCTAAAAACAACGATATTAATTTTTAATGTTGTAAAAATTTAGTATGTAGGCTTTGAGTAATTTAAGTAATCGATACAAAAATTGCAACACGTAGAAACAAAACTGTAAAAAATTTGGAGCGTCCTCATTAAACTGAATAAGCATTCGCCTTGAGCACACGAATTTGAAATTTCTCTATCTCCCTCCAAAACGCCGCATAACCTCAAAAACCAGCTGGTGATAGTATTCGAGGCGGCAAGGTAAAGTGGGCGGCTGCTCAGGCGCTCTGCACAGCTAGTGGGCGGCACACATGGGCGGCATCTCTCACTCAGCCGCCCAGACTCGCTGTCAGCTACCAGCAGTAGTCAGCTCTTACCTCCGCCGGTAGCATGATGGTTAGGTCCAGGAGAAAAGCCTTCCCGCCACGGGGACTTGCCGCCCCGCCGCGAAAGCGCTAATCAAATGTCGGTAGTGCCGAATAAAAGTTAAACAAGTATTTTGATTTTTAATTCAATCCTATTTCGACAATCACAAATCACTAGTGGTAGTTTAATGGCAAAATGTGTGAAGGGACGAAAATTCAGCAACGCTTTATAAATAGTAAAAATTCTCGCAGAAACGGTGTTTTAGTAAGATGAACTCAAAAGTGAACATTTAAATTAGCGGCTATACTTTTTTAGAAAATTGATTGCGAATTGCGATCACGTGTCTCGATTGAACTTACCTTGTACTAGATGCAGCTCAGTATAAAATGCACATAATTTTTTTTTTTGTCTTTTTTGTTTGATAGTAGACAGTAATTTTAAGCACTAAGCTTGTATGTAATTTTTAATGTGTGAATTTGTAATTATGTCTGATTACATGAAAAAATATTGTTTCAGATTTTTCGTCGAGTTTTACCAAGTTTTCATTTCACATATCACTTCCCAGTAGTAAGGACCTTTCTTCCAAAAAAGTGATTTATATCTAATGTGGACCAATTACATGAGTTTTATACACATTTTTAACGAAACATGATGGAAATATACTTGGATTGAATGAACACAATCGAATCAACCTAATCTCGAAATCGTTCAAAATTTTGTGATAGCAAAAAAAAATCACGAAACTTATGTCAACATTTTTGAGTGTTTGTGCCTAATTAAGCGTGTTTTGTCTCATCGGAGCTTATAAATGTTGTGATATTTTAATTAGTGTTAATCAATTCACGTCTAAATGTTGTGCCCTAATAAGTGTTAAACCAATTTTCCTGTGCCAAAAAAGTCAAATAATCTTATGATTAAATTAATTATATCCAATTCGTCAATTAATCAGTCAATATCATTTAAATGCATGTGTGTAAAAATCGGTGTTAAATTATAAAATAGTGTTCCTAAGAATCAAGATAAGAATCAATTAAAAAAATATTGTTTGTATCGTATTTGATACTTGCATTATTACGTATAAACATACATACCTTAATCAATACAATCTTTTTGATACTGCTTTAAAAACTGTGTGTAGTAATTCTTGGGGGATTTTAAATGGTTTTTTTTGTTAAAATTTGATCACATATGGTTGGAATTTTGGTCAGTTCTTCGGCCGCCGGGCTTAGTGTGGGGTACCAGAGCCAGGTCGGCAGCGCGGCGAGGAGGTCGGTATGCTCGCCCTGATGATGCGGCGGGAGGGTGACGACCCTCAAGACAGCCCGTTCCTGCCGCCGCCCCCCGCGGCCGCGCGCGCGCCACACGGAGGAGTTCGTGGACATCTCGCAGGTGCAGCAGCTGCTGCTGGAGGGGAGCCCGGGGCCGGCGCCCCCCGCACAGCTCGCGCCCGGCCAGTACATGGGGCAGCGCGCGCGCCCCCTGCCGCCGCAGCCTTACTACGTGCCCTGCCCGCAGCAGAACGCCAGCGTAGAGGACCTGGTGGCGCTATGGTTCTCGGGGACTCCGACTCAAGGTTTGAACCACATTTCACACTATTCTTCACCTACAAGGAATATCTCTTAAGTTAGGTCTACCGACCGGATGCGACAGATCCTTGCAGTACCCAAAAACTTGCTGTGCATACAGATATGCATAAAAATCGTAATGTAAAACACAACAGTAAAACCTTTTTAAGAGAGGTTTATTCCAACAAAAGATTTGAATCAATTTTTTACTACATAAGTAGACGAACGCTTCTAGTTACCTACGAATATGTACAAATGTACATTTGTATATAAAATCGTACTCTTCCACTAGATACGTCAGATTCATCCCTCTTTTACGTATAATAATACAATTTTAGTAACTATAATACAGAAAAATTGTAACGATCTCAGTAAAACCTTAGTGGGAAAGGTTTTCTGGCACTCGACAGGGTTTGAAACACTTTTATTCTAGGAAGAAATAATAATAATAATGCATAAATAAACCTTTAAGTTAGTTCTTCGTGGTGCAGTTATAAAGCCTTTCTAGTCCACCGTATAAATCAAATTACTCATACTCGTTCATGATATATGCAAAATAATTCATACAGTAACGATGAGAGTGAAACGCTAAAAAATCTTGCTAGGAGAGTAGGTATACACTATCTCTCCTTGAAAGCCTACTGATTGCTTGTTCTCTAGGTGTGAGAAAAACTGTTTCAAGGTTCGCTTTTTAAGGTTTTGCAAAATCCCAACTTTGTAATGCAACATTATACTGCATTGTAAACTGTCATTTAATAATGACGGCATCTGTATAAAAATTACCTATTTTTGGTTATTTTTACTTATTTATATAAATCTTCATACACATGTGTTTTTTACATTAAAATAGTTCTAGGACTGGCGCTGAAGCGTAAGACTGGTCATCTTGCCTTCATGTAACAAATGATCAAGATTCGCTGCACTTTTTGGTTTTTAAAAATTATTTATTTACTTATCAATGCAGTGCCCTATGCACCATTCGGTGCGGATAAGGGAGAGTAGTAGTAGTAAACATGTATAATCGAAAGTGTACGAGAGAACAGAGTAGAAACGGAAATAGCGAAAGGAAACATCCACATTCTCACTATCCTGCTATCGTGGACACAGTAAATACCTATAGACGCAGACTTTAAGGCCTAGGTAAATCTTTACCCCTTGCTGGGGTGACCTCAGTACTTACAGAATACTGATCAGTAAAATGTTATTTTGTAATAGGTGTTATTTCTGCATCAATGTGTCACACTCTCTCAGTGAGATGGGTTAATTTTAAATCATCACACTTGCAATACATTAATCAAGCTGAAAATAAATACCGTCCACTTTAACAGGATGCTAGATAATGTGAATCACTTTAGCTTCAATGAGATTCGTCGGTTGGACACAAACAAAAACAGTAAGAAATATCACCGGACGCTTAAGAAATGATTCGAGAAATTTCATCAGAAAAATAAACGATGTCCTTTTCAACAAAATAACAAGTTTATTGAATAATATGCTGACTAAAATTTTACAGTAATAGAGCAAATCATTTGTAATGCAATCCTACGGGAACGAATTTATTTCTACCTTACGTGAGTAGGCACATTTTGACAGACCGTTATTTTTATGTTATTATATCATTTCCAACTTCTCTAAAAAAGTTTTCTTATATTTATTCTTACACTTCGGATTTTACTGAATTCCCTGTTATATATATTTGCTATATTTTCTCGGCATCAAAGCCTTGTTCGTTCAACAGCTTATTTAATTTTTTATCAAAGTGCAGCTATTTATCAAGCAATCTGCCGCGACGCATATAAAGAACCTCGGTGATGATCGAACCTGACTTGGTAAAAATAAAACATGAAAATACTCCGCATCCATTACGGGAACTTCAGTACGGGCAGAATGAATAAACTTATTGACCAATTTGTAAGACGAAATAATTGGGCAATCCTTTGACGCTTGAGATTAAGGGCGGCTTCACAAAGCCTTTTTTGCAAAATCAACTTAGTACTCTATAAAATGTTTCGTGTAGAAATTGACAGTGAGTTAAAAAGATAAACTTTGCAATTAGCGATTTTTAATACCACATTTCATATAGGTAAATATGAAAGCGATTTTTTTATTAGATTACGTAAAAAAATTGACCGAACAAAATGTATGATGTTGCTATCTTAGGCTTAAAACTGTGTATTAAAGATATTATTAAAGTACCATAATTTGTAAAACAAGAAGCTCTAATGATATAAAACCATACAACAATATGTATATAAAGAAAATTCATAAGATTTCTTGTATTTTCTTCTCATTTGAACTTAAATATGATACAGATATAAATATGTATTATTTAAAAATAAAAACTCAATAGTTTTTAGGTATGTCGATAACATTTGACTATTGTGAATCTGACTTCATGGTGTGTCAGCTCGCAACATGCAATAATTAATGTAACGTCTAGTGTACAGCAGCGTATTAAGTACAAAGTTGCTAAGCAACGTATCTGAAGTATTCTTCTTGTATCACTCTATATAAATCTTCGCTCGCTTCACATCTTAAACATGCAAATATCACCCGCAAAAGTCACCTATGTGAATAACTGCCTATCTTCTTTTGCTTTTTTCATCACGTTCGCTCCTATGTGGAGCATGTGGAATCACTAGATCCTTCCAGGAGACCCTATCGCTAGCCAGCCTCCTCCCACGTCAGCTTCCTCCCGGACCCATCAGCTCCGCCGAGTACAAGATGGTCATTGACGGTCTGCCAGGACGGCGGGATCCTGCAGGCGTAAATACAGGCGTAACTGCCTTTAGCCAAGACAAACTTATTTTAGATTTTTATTAATAGATTTTTTTAAAGAAAATTATTATAATAATTTATCAATCTCCTGAAATTCACTTAATTCTTATTATGTCGGAAGATGGTGATGCTTGATGCTGCCTAATTTAAGTCATATCTGGAACGGTCCTTTGCTACTGTGAGCAAGTCGTTCCATCTTTTGATTGCATATTGAAGGCACAATAGTTTTTCCCTGGCTCATAGGATTTGCCATCTTATAATATTATATGTAAATTAATGAACACGATACACTGAACTAGGAGTACTGATACAGAACCTTGTACTCTATACACCATTAGATGCGGATACGAGGAAAAAATATAACAAGGAATACTTTTTTTTTTAAACTGGGAGTTTGTGGAATCCATATTATGCCCCCTATGTATGATGATGATGATGATAAGGTTTGCGAGTATCGATGTCTGAATAATTTTGCAACATTTTAAAACACTTTTAAGATTATCATAATAAGCGGACTTTGAGTAGATCTAGGCTTTCAATTCTTCAATAGTATATTTTGGAGCTATTGCAAAAAAAACTGTATTTCTTTCTATTCTCGTAATCTGTTGTTTTTGACGAAGTAGTCGAGGTTACAGCAGTAGTGGTAAGTATGCCGCCAGAATTCGCTTCCATCCATCTCTGTCCCCAGAACTTCTGCAAGCCTCCTGAGAGCGTCTTTCTTTCATTGCACATTTAATTCTCTTCTTCAATTTATTTACTGTTATTATTTTCCTGTCTTTGACTTCCAATTGTGATAAAGTTTAACAATGACTTTTGCGTTCAATGGCGTCCTCATAATGTATCTTATTACACTGTATAATTATATATTATTGTTCTAAATTGCCGACATAATCGAGACCACCTAGAAGTATTGATAAGAAGGATTATTCACTACAATCTGCATTCCATTCATGAGAACGTTTATCCCTACCAGTTACAATGACATTACAGAGACAATCATAGTACCTAACCAAATCATTCATAAGATTTTACAAGTACTTTTTTGATACAACAATGATGTCACAAAAATTGAAATCAGATTGATAAAATGCATATACTCGAACAAGTACCTTTCTGATACCATTATGATAAAAACTTAGCTGCATTTAAACTCCACGAAAACAAGATGATTGTTCGTATGAATCAAATGTTTAAGGTTTACCTATACACACATATATTTAAAAAAAATCTATAACGTTAAGTTTTGTTAGAAACAACTAAATTAAATATCTGATATTCCACGAAACCTTAAACAACGAGACCAACTAGCAGACACAATTTTATTAACCTCCCCAATTTATTACAATTATTTGTCAAATTATAGGTTTTGAGGACAAAAATATAAGGATTCATTCATTCATAAATTTTACCATTTTATAACATATACTACTACTCTCCCTTATCCGCACCTGATGGTGTAAAGGGCTCTGCACGAAGGCAATTATTACGTGAAGGCATGGTGATCAGTCTTACACTTCAGTGCCAGTCCAAAATATCACGAACATACGGAAAAAGAATCAATATTCTATATTAAGCTCCTCCGTCAGACATTGAACCCGCGACCTCATGCACAGTAGCCTGTACCCTGACGTGTTAACCACTACACAACAATGCGGACAAAATAATACTGATGTTGAAAAACTTCCAACTTATTTAACTTTCTCATAATATATCATAAAAATTTAAGACATTCCTTCTACAGTGCAGGAATCCATTTATTCACAATACAACCTACCAAAAAGAGCTTTAATTTGTAAAATATTGATGATTCAGTATTTATGAATTCATTACCGGTGGTAGTGTAATCTAGTAGCAATTAAAATACTTCATTAAATGGCGTTGTTGCGCCCCATCAATAAATCAAAACCACTTAATTTTCTCTACAACACGACACGACGTAATGATGTATGTATGAATAAAGGTATCATATTTTATATTTTATTCGTCCGCCTCGTAGCAGAGTGGGAGCGCATTTGACTACCGTGCATGAGGTCGCGGGTTCGATTCCTACATGAACACATGTCAGGTCAACATGAAAAATTTATTAACATGCCATTTTCATATTAATATTAGGTCCTTACATATGAAATTGGCGTTTTGCCCAAGTATTTGTGTTTTGAAAATTATAATTCATTTGTTTTTTTCCTCAATTGTTTTTTTTTTCTTTGCGTCACTCAGTTTACAAAATGGAAAAATTGAAATATCGCGTTATTTACGAGTACGAGTTCCACCGTGGTACCAGTGCTGCAGAAACGGCTCGAAGGATTAATGATGTGTATGGCGACGGTACCGCAAAAGAAAACACAGTGCGTTTTTGGTTCCAACGTTTTCGTTCTGGAAATTTCGACCTGCAGAACAAGCCCCGTGGACGGCCGGAGACCAAAGTTGATATGAAGAATTGAAGGCTATTGTGGAAGCGGATCCATCGCAAACCACGTCCGAGTTAGCTGCAGGCTGCGGTGTTAGTGATAAAACTGTTTTAATCCACTTGAAGCAAATTGGGAAGGTGAAAAAGCTTGAAAGGTGGGTACCTCACGAATTGAGTGAAGTAAATCAACAATCAGCTAGACCACACACTGCACAATAGACGGCTACCAAATTAGAAGAGCTTCAATTGGAATGTCTAAGACATCCACCGTACTCTCCGGACCTTGCCCCAACAAATTACTATTTTTTTCGAAATTTGGATAATTCTTGCAAGGGAAAAAATTCAACTCCGATGGGGCAGTCCAATCCGACTTCAAAGATTTTATTGATTCCCGTCCGAATGTTTTTTTTAGTAAAGGGATCGATGAACTACCTATGAGATGGCAAAAGTGCATAGATAGCAATGGTACATACTTTGATTAAATAAATATATTATATTTTAAAAAAATCAACTTTATGTTCCTCCCATAGCAAAACGCCAATTTCATATTTATGTAAGGACCTAATATATCTCGTGTGTGATACCTTGGACTGGTAATGAATCGTAAGACTTATAATCCTATCTTCATGTAATAAAATGATCAAGATCCACTGCACTTGGTGTACCAACGCAGTTCACTATGCACCGTTAAGTGCGGATAAGGGAAAGTATTATTAGTAGGAGGTATTTTATTAAAATTAATACATTTTGTCCACGTTATTGTTGATTAAAATATTTTATAATTTCGTATTTTTGGGGGAAAAATCGTACAACCATCGCCCACTATTCAATCTATTAATAAATCTTAATTTTAAATCTTAAAAGTTTTAAATTAAATCTTAAGAATGGTATTTTTTTGTATACTGAAGTCTATAAAAATACAAATAATATAAGTATCATTAATTTGATTTATCACACATAAAATGCATTTATATCGCTTCGATTTTTTGCTGGCTCGTCATTAAGACAAATCCTCATTTACATTATAATAAAAAAATCACAAACATAAAAAAGTTCTCAAGATAAAGAATCTCTCCTCACCTTCCCCGAATACGCTTGTAGTGGTGCATAGGATACTGCGTTGGTTTACCAAGTGAACTAAAGAATTAACTATTTGCGCTATATCCATGATACACAGGCTTTATTACTTCATCCCCATTTATATTTATATATTTATTAATTGGAGCTTGTACTTAGTTTTTTTTACAATATGTTAATAATGTTTCCTCACATTCTCTCCATTTATATCATCATCGTCATCATACTACATCCGCTCCCTATGTGGAGCATATGGATTCCACAAACTTCCTCCAGGCCGGCCGCCAGCTCCTGTGCATCCCCCCAAGTCAAGCCTTAACCGTGCTTGCCTATTTCACAAGGCATCAGGTTCTCGGCGTCCTGGACGTTCACTGTTGACAATTCGCCGGCAGTTTGCGCCAAAGCTGCGGGACGTGGACTTGACTTCATTCATATACCTCTCTTTTTCTCTGAATTAGTTCACGTGGTGCTTTGTATCTTAGCCTTTTATGACATTCAGGAATGATTTTGACAGTCTTAAGCTTCAGAGCTAGTTAAAGGTATCCGGTATGAAATGGGAATAACCACAGGTGAATAAATATTTTATTGTGACCCACCCCCACAGGAATTAACCCTGGACCTTATGCTTGAAAGTTCAAAGTGCTAACAACTACGTTAAGAGTCGGACTTTGTAATACGTCTTCTTAATTTACTAAATGTTATAATTTGATTACTTAATATTATTAATACACAATTTTGCTTTGTGCATTAATGTTACTCTATTGGATGATATTACATAATATTAAAAATTTGTCTTTGTCATTTATAAAGTATATATCCGTACCCAATGGTACCGAAAGCACTGCATTGGTACACTAATAATTGTTTTAAAATGTTTTTAATAATTTATCGGCCTCCTAAGCGTAATAGCTAAGACGCCTGACTCACGATACGGAAGTTCCGGATTCGATTACCGGTGAGAATACAAAAATTAAAAGTTATTTTTCTCAAGCCTGGGTGTTTGTAACGTTGTTCTCCTCTGCAATTGGGGCTCCTGGCCTGTTGAGGTGGTTAAATAAAATAATATAATAATGGATTTTTAATTATTATTTCTTAAAATTATGTTTTACTGGGTGGTGCTATTAAAGCCGTTGTAAGCATTCATTGTATCTTGTTTCTGCTACCTAAATCGCGGATACGCATAATTATTCGGTAGCTGATGTACGGTGAAGTAAGTGAGGAGTAATTGCTGAAACGAGTAGTAATTAGTCGGACCCGCCTCACAATAAACCTTTGCTCCGGTGTAAAATATTATGGAGATTAAAAGAATCCCGCTTCAAGGTATTAATTGAACCGAACGCATTTTTTCATCTATCGGTAAACCAATTTGATTTATAAGAGATAAATTAGTTTCAATGATTGAATTTTTAGAATTGATTTCCAATGCAAATTTATTGGATGTCTGTGCATCGGAATTTCAATAATGCATTATTAAAACTAAAGCATACTTTGTATGGAAACTTTGTTTTTAACAAATATTACTTTTTTTAAAAAATGATTTTTAACAAAATTTTTTTAATTAATACAAATACTTGTATACAAATTACTGGATTATACCCATGCTGGGCTGATATCAGATATTATTGATATCCCAACAGAGACAGAGAAACTTTGGAAACGAATGTGGGTTATCTAGGCGTTTACAATCTTCTCAACAGATGACACAAGCATAGAAAAATTCTGTAAAAACGGAACGACGAAGACGAGTTCAATATATAGTAGTTACAAAAATTTGTAATTTATATGGTTATCAGATGATGGGCGGATTGGGGAATGTTGTAGTACGACAAGTGGCCACTTAACCCAGCCAATGACAGGTCATAAGCCCTGTTAAACGCTAGATAACCCACATTTGTTTCCAGAGTTTCTCTGTCTCTGTTGGGATGTCAGAAAAATTATTGTTACAAAAAATCTGCAAAGTCTGCATAGCATATTCCTAAATAAAATGACTGATAAAATGAATGAATGATATTAATTTTTACTTTATTCGTTTAAAAATCCGTTAACGTTTTAATTTAACACAAAATAGAAAGAATTGCTTGAAAAAATAACCGACCCAGGATCGAACGGCTATTTTTTAAAGTGATTTGATGAGTGCAAATTGTAATTGTGATCTTTCTCTTTGTATGTTAAATAAAAAATTCGAACTGTTTGTTAAAAGAATTCAATCACCTTAACGGATACAACGTACTGCGTAGATTTACTTGCTTAAAAATTTGTTGTAATGAATCTTATTCGTTATAACTAAACTTATTTGGAATTAACAGGTTTTTAAACTAAGCCCACAACGTAACAAATGGACTTTATTGGACATAGGAAACACACAAAAAAGTTAAATAACAATATGCCGTCAGTTTTTTGTTCGCTGATTAAAATCGTTTTTTACTTAAAAATTAGTAGATTTTAATGTAAAATATTAGGCACTTATAAGTAAAGAGATGGGATTTTATTCTGATTTTATTCAAGAATTGTATCAAAAGAATTTAAATTGACCAACCAATTCTCATTAAAACTCTTTTTTTTTGAGGTCCCTCTGCATTCCTGAGCCCTGAAATCAATATTCATTATGGTTCAGTTCTAGGTATGTAAATTTACAGATTCCGATGTTTGTACTCAATGCAAACTTTTTCTAATTATATTTAAAAAATTGTATCAAAATTTTCGCATTTAATCATTGAAGCCTAGCTTAAAATAACAGTCAGGCTATTAATATTATCAGGTAACAAGAAATAAAAACAAAAATATCAGTTATATTTTAAGTAACTTTTTCACAGGCAAAATAAAATAATCAATTGTTTTTTTCTGATTTCGATTAGTTTTTAAGGTTTTATGGAACTACTATACTTGGTTCTCGGCATCCTGGTCGTCCACCGTTGACAATTCGTCGGCAGTTTGCGTCAGAGCTGCGGGACGTGGATTTGACTTAGGAAGATACACGGGAGCTGGCGGCCGATCGCTTGGCCTGGAGGCAGTTTGTGGATTCCATATGCTCCACATAGGGAGCGGATATGGTATAATGATGATGATGATTATATTTTCAAGTTACTTTTAAAGAGCAGTTGATTGCTATTTTAAAAAATATCGATACCTAAAATAAAATACAATTACATACCTAATTATTCCATTGATAGTTTGTAATCAAAACGAAATTACTTTTTACTTTACCTATGTCAGTTTTTGGGATTACAATAATTTGAAAATTTTGACTTGAAAAATAAGCAATTTTATAGAAAAAACACCGCGTATAAAACAAGATGCTTGTCAGACAATAACAGACAATGAATATTACAAACAAACGTCCAGACGAAGGAAATTACGTCCTTAGCGATTGTCAGTAATTCATCTTGTTCTGAAGTGAGTAATTCTTTAATAAAGTGATATTTCTCGGTGTCTAGGTAGGAAAGGAACGGGACGGTGGCATGCGTCGAATTCCCGCACGACTTAATGGGAGCAGATTGTATATATAGCAGGAATCTTTATAAGGATACTCTGACAAGTAAGTGTGTTCATTGGTACCTACTCAACTACCTAACATGGAGAGCCAAGACAATAAATTTCACACTCAGATGTTTTTTACTCCAATCAAAGTAAAGCGAAACAATTTCGTAAATAGTTTTTCTATAATTACTATGTTGGATGTAAAGGAAACTAATTGTTGCATTATTTTTATAAAAATACCTTTAAATACGTTATATTAAATTGACGATATGTTACAATCATCATCATCATCATACCATATCCACTCCCTATGTGGAGCATATGGATTCCACAAACTGCCTCCAGGCCAAGCGATCGGCCGCCAGCTCCCGTGCATCCTCCCAAGTCAAGTCCACGTCCCGCAGCTCTGACGCAAACTGCCGGCGTATTGTCAACAGTGAACGACCAGGACGCCGAGAACCTAGTGCCTTGTAAAATAGGTATGGTTAAGGCTCTCGGGAGACATACGTAGTATATGGCCTAGCCAGCCGAAACGCCTTCGTCGGATGACAGTAGATACCAAGGGTTGCTGTGTCCGTTACAATAATAAGGCTTTATTTATATCTACTATATATATTATATCGCACCATGAAATCGCAAAAATGTTTCTATGATTACGGAACTGCTTCATTGAAACTGTATATTTAAAAAAAATATATCTCGGCATAAGAAAGAGATTGAAACATGTTTCTTAGACAAAAATGTGGGAGTCGGTGTGAGCTATGACTTGGTATTCTTAGTTCAATTTCTATTAATTACGACTTAGTGCAGTATAGTATTCATCATGAGATATATTTTATAGGCGCATTGAATAATATTAGAGCTACATTTGTTTCATAGTGAAAACACACGAATAACACATTTTCCTAAAAATCCATAGGTTTGACACTGCAATGACTAATAAACGTTAGCAACATAAAACCCAAAAATTATAGAATAATAGAAAGCATTTTGCAGAAAAGCACTATCTGTATTTCTCTCAAAGTTTATCTTATCTTTTGAGGTTTACAAACATAATAATTATATGCAAGAGAAAATTGAAAAAAAATAGTATTTTCATGTGTTTTTTATTTTGAACCTAGCTCAGACTCATTTCACGATTACGACTTTCGGCCCTAGTTTCCCAGACAAGTGTGAGAAATGAAGACGTGTGCCGTATCATTTAACTTGATTCGGCATCCGACATTAACAATAATTTG